>CAUYPK010011888.1:0-19068 GCA_963574355.1 Loris lydekkerianus | reverse complement strand
AAGAACACAGTAAGTAAAGCAAGCAAACAGCCCTCAGAATGGGAGAAGATATTTGCAGGTTATATCTCTGACAAAGGTTTAATAACCAGAATCCACAGAGAACTCAAATGCATTAGCAAGAAAAGAACAAGGGATCCCATTGCAGACTGGGCAAGGGATTTGCAGTCACCTGCCTGAGTCCCAGGCACGTGGTGCTGGTCAGCTACAGCACCTCTGTGTGTCTGAGCACTGACAGAGCTTCTGGTGGAGGCAGAGTTGGGGTCCTACCTGGTTTCAGGGTATGGGAACCTCTTTCTTTGGCATGCCTCTGTCTTCCACCATTTAACTCCCAGCTGTGTCTCTCTACCTGCTGAATGGAATCAGTGTCCTTTCAGAGTAGGTGGGTTTGAAAAGGACTCACCAGAACTTCCCAATGGGAGGGTCCCAGGCCTCCTCAGAAACTCATTACCTTCTTTTGGTAGGCACCTTCTTTTGGGGTGCCCTAAATCAGGAACTTGCAAAGGAGGAAAGGCATGTGGGCAGGAGTGGGGACAGGGTATGTAGCTGGCTGAAGGATTCGCGGGGAAGCAGCACCACCAGTATGCAAAATAGCTGTTCACCATTAATAAGTAACTGGGGCGAGGGGATGGGAGTCACCACGTGGGGAGCCAGTGCTGGGCAGAGATACATGGGGAAGCTTCAAGAGCCCGAGAGAGGCTCTGAACAGGCTGCAGCCCATTTTCTGAAGGATGAGACATCCTGAGTCCCTCACAATGCAGAAGGCAAACGGTCATCTAAGAAAGGTGTAGCCTTGTTAATCAAATGAATTCTTTGAAAAGAGACTTAAAAAAAAAAAATCTCAAGAACAACTGAAGTTGATGATACCTTGATTCTGCATTAATATCCTTGCCCATTTCTTGATACATTTTCAATTTACTTTCATGGTAATTTACGCTCAAGGAAACAGTCCAAGATCTGCTCGGGGATTCAATAAAATAGGTCATGGAGTTAAATGCTGTGTTGAAACACAGGGTTTAATTTTATGGATAAAATTTAAAGTGCTTAGTTGCCTTTTTTGCATTATTCGTGTTAAGACTAATGATTACTCAGTGAATGGGAGGAATCACTATGGAAATCAGGAAACCTCTTTCCTAATTCCTGCAGCACATCTGGTGTGCTCATGAACTCTGCCTCCAGGTTAACAGACATCGTATTAGGAATGAGACCTGAGTGGCCCACCAGGCAACCTCCCCCACCTGGGCTGCTCCTGTAGTTGCTTAATTGGAAGTCTGAAATAGGGATTTTTCCTGAGATTGACATTGGGGAGAATGAACAGGAGGAAGACAATGTTTTAACATCAGTTCTTCTGATATTTTTCAAAGTGAGGTCTACATGTATGTCACTGTTAAAAATGCAAACTGAATTTGCTATGTGGTATACGGATATCCCCAGAAAGACAATAACCTGAGTTATAACAGAAGGAATACCTAAACAAGTTTAAAAAACCCCCAAAACCATTAATAACAATTTTGCAATATACACAGACATGTGTCTTTTTATATTTTCAATAATAAGTTTTCCATGTAGAAATACTATATATTTCTGAAGAATCAATTCTCTATATTTCATATTTTGTGTTGTCATGCTAACTTTAATTCTCTAATTTTTAATGGTATACAATGGATATTTGTATATTGAACTTTAATTTAAAAAAATTGCATCAGTTAAAGAAATTTAACAGTCAGAAAAAGAAAAAAAATTGCATATTCCAGGTTGCACCCAAACCTGCTCATTGGCAGTGAGACTTTCAAACTTTAATTTTTCATAAGCATCTCAAGTGAATCTTGTGTGCTAGTGGAGCACCACAGGTTGGCACTGACTGTAGAAATACTGTTTCCTTTCTGATATTCAAGTTTATTTTACTAACCCAGAACTGGGCAACAAAGTAAACAAGGGAAATTTTCCTACAATGATGAAATTATCAATTTTATGAGTACAGAATAAAAGGATATGGGTTTCATGAAGGCTGTAAATGTTTTATGAAGTTAATGGATTTCATTTTTGAGGTTTGTTTCTATGAATACCCTTGATTTACATGTCTAATATACTCCTTGGTCAATACTGATTTAAATAAATTTAAGATGATCTTTTCCACTTGTAATATAAGGCATAATTTAAACTAATCTAAAGCTAACTATTCTCACCCAGTACCTAAAAGGTAGTCCCTGTGGGGAAACATTTTTTTTTTTTTTTAAGCTTTAGTTTTCTTTTCAAGTATTGTTTGTATTGATGTTTCTCTAACTTTTTATAATAGGTACCTATTACATCCCCCAAAGAACAAGGGTTTAGTGACGAAATGTGCTTGGGAAACACTGGGGTATACAAAGTGAAACATATTTTTAGTGCAGATTGCAGATCCTCTGAGTAGCCCTGATCCATGGATGAGAACAGGCACTTTCTCAGAGGAGGACAGGAATCCTAGGGTTTATCTAGCACATTAAGATTTTTTTTTTTTTTTTGAGACACTCTGGGTAGAGTGCTGTGGCATCATAGCTCACAGCAACCACAAACTCTTGGGCTGAAGTGATCCTCTTGCCTCAGCCTCCCAAATAGCTGGGACTATAGGCACTCACCACAATACATGGCTATTTTTTTTTTTTTTTTTTAGAGACAGGGTCTAGCTCTTGCTCAGGCTGGTCTTGAACTTGTTAGCTCAAGCAGTCTACCCGCCTCAGCCTCCCAGAGTGGTAGGATTACAGCTTGAGCCGCTGCGCCTGGCCTTAAGCACATTTAGATTTTGTGGGTCATTCTGCTGGATGAGTGCTCAGAGGAACATACTATATGAACTACTCAGTTAACACTACCAGCAAATTATATCAGGGATCAAGCTGTTTCCATTTGGATGCACTGCCCAGGAGATCCAGGCCTAGGAAAGTATTTTCCAGTTTTAGGAGTATATGAGATCCTTTGGGGTAGCTTCTTCAAATACAAATGTCTCAATCCCTGGATTAAGTCACATTTAGGCACTGACTTAAATTATGGGAATCATGACTTACTTGATCATCACCAACACTGTCGCTATCATCAAATCACATTAGCATCACTGACCAAGACCATGGTATCCACCACCACCATCTTACCATGACCAACAAGATCACTGCCATGAAGGTCGCTATGATTGACAACAGGCTACTACCACGACCACCCCCATCACCAGCGACTACCAACACCATCACCACCACACTCTGATTAACCAACACTGCTGCCATCACTACCACCGTGATCCACACCACTGCTGCAACTAGAGCAAACACTGCCACCACTGCAGCCACCACCACTGTTTCCACTATTACCGTCACCTTTCCCATGTCCAAATGATGAGAGCAGATAGAAATCACAGTGTCATTATTCTAACTTGTATTCAGAAGTCAGGAGGCTACCTATAAGTGCACACATTTTCCCCTAGTTACTATGGCATCCCAGTAACCATCGAGTGGAACCAGATATTATATTGCAGCAGAATTCTGGGATCTAAAGTCTAGAGTCTAAACAGGACCTCTGATTCAAGGCAGGAGTGCCTCAATTTCCTCCCCTACAAGAGTCAAAGCTGTCACACAGGGCTGTTAACTAACCTCACTGGGAGACTCAGCCCCACACTGCCTTCAGAAATGTGGACTGTACACTTCAGCGAGTTGTTAGGGAGCAGCCCCTGGTGCCAGCCATGAGGATCCACAAAGGAGCTTTAAAACCAGCATAAAAATGAAGCTTATTGCTGCTTTTGCGAGCCAGTTCAGGGGTGGTAGGTGTCCTCACAGACAAGTCCTTAACTTACGCAACTAAATGCTCTGGCTTATGAAATTAAGCTATTCTGAAGTTGTATCTTCAATGTATGTATTGCTACCATTTATAGCACATACATAATTATATAATATTAATAATGGGTGGCATATATGAATGCTAACAAAGCCGCAGAAACTGTACTAAAGGCTTTACATATGTTTTCTCTTTAATCCTTACAACTCCTGTATGAAATAAGTGTGATTATCATGCCCATTTTCTTAATGCACAAATTATAGCATCGAGAAGCTAAATAACTAGCCCAAGGTTATAAAGCTAATTAATTGTAGGATTGCGATCTAAATGCAGGTAATCTGGTTCCAGGGCACATGATCTTAACCAAAGATCTACCCTGTTAACACACTATCTGAACATTGCTTACAAACAGACGATGTGTACAAATATCAGCTGTATCCACATCATCCTGCGTGGGGTGATTTAGGGATGTTCAAAGGTATTGTTGATTATATGTGATTTGTCTCAGGCTGACTTTTAAGCCTAGACCTAGAGGAGAGGCAAGTCCACTGAAATCTAAGGGGAAAAAAGAGAGATGTGAAAGACCACCTAATGCAAAGCAATGTGGTGTCAAGTATGGAGCAGCACCTGCTCTGGCAAAGGCCATGTTCTCATTAATTCATGCTCATGAGTAAGCAGTGAGGGGCTGTGGTGTGCAGGGCAGTGGGTGGGCAATGTTGGTTCTCCTGGTCCTTCCACAGCTCAGGAGGTGTGTTGTAATCCTGAGAGCGACTCAAGGAAAAAAAAGCTTAAGTTTGAATAGCAGTAGAGTTTCCCAAACACCTTCACAGACAGCAAGTATTAGAGATAGATGCGGGATGATTCCAAGGGCAGAGCAGAGGATGCCACCAGGTGATCATCAATCCTTCCACCTCTTCCTGTTTGCTCCTTAGTTATCTTGATATTAGAAATGACTGCTTTACATATGTACTACTTACCTATTGTTAACTTTAAAAAATGTAATTATATGTAAACATTTGTACATTCTATATATAGAGGGACATGCATGAATTTTTTTTGTTTAAAAAGAGATAGATTCCCTCAGAGTTAAGCTGCTTTCCACTCCACAGTGTCCACAGCAGGGCAAGGACCATTGCCAGGGGTGCGGCCACTCTGTACACGGGGAGATTGCTGGGCTGAGCTCAGAGCTGCCCCTCAGCTCTAAGGTCTCGTCACCATCATCACCCTCACTGTCCTCTCCTTTTTAAGTGCCCATGGTGTGCCAGGCTTGTTGTTTCTGAGTTGTCTTTAGAGGTTCTATCCTCACAAAAATCTCAAAAGGTGATTGATGGAATTCCTCTCAGGTTTCTCAATTGGCATAGCCAAGGTTGCACAGGCTGGAAATAGTAGTACTGGGGTTTGAAAGCAGGTCCATTTGACTGGTTTTGATTTTTTTACTTACATATGTAAGAAAAGTACTTATGTACTTTAGTTACACCCAGTGTCTCTTAAGAGTTCATCTCTAAAACAGGAGAGAAATAATGCCAACATTATGAGATTATTTTGGAGATTAAATAACAGGATATGTAACTCCTAAAATGTAAGGAGTCACTCACCTGTAATATTATTACTATTATTCCAATTTCATGTGATAAAGTTAAGTTTTTCTTGGCTATAACAAATTTACTCAAATATTTAGATAATGATTTTAAAATGACTTGGTTACTTTGTAATTCTACATATTTTCCTTTAATTTTTTATTTTGAAATACTTTTAGATTTAAAAAGTTGCAAAGAAAAAAAAAAGTTGCAAAGATAATACAAAGAATTCCTATATATCGTTCATCCACCTTCTGCTAATGTTAACATCTTGCATAATCATGGGGGTCACTGACCTAAACCAGTAAATTAACATTAATCCAGCACTATTCACTAATCTTGAGACCTCATTACTCTTTCTGTTATTGTTCCAAAAGGCCCCCTTTCCGGCCTCAGGTCCAATCCAGGATGTCACATTACACGTGAGAAGTGATGCTGTCCCCCCTCTCAGTGCATCCTATTAGGGGGTACATGATTTTGATTCATCTTGATTCTGGTGACATTAACGTCGACACTTGGTTGAGGTGGTATCTGACAAATTTCTCTACAGTGAAGCTATTGTTCTCCCCTGTGTATCTATAGTAGCAGCTCATGAGAAAATGCTTTGGGACTGTGCCCAATAGCCTGTTTCCCATCATACTTTCCCCACTACTTTTAGCATCCATTGATGAATCTGGTCTACAGTAATTATTGGAGTGATGTCTGAGAAATGGTGATTTTTCTATTTCTGATATTCCTTCTACAGTAGTAGAGTTCTACTGTAAGGAAGAACTCTCCTTTCTCCTACACTTACTTATTCAATCACTTATTTTTATCGTAAGTTTTATGGACTTCTGGGTATTTTACTCTATGGGTTGTAATATATTATCATTGTTTATTTTGCTCCTTAGATTATCTCCTTTAGGCTGACTCCTGTGTCTGTCTGCCATGCTCCCATCATTCACTAAGCACTCCTTGCTTCCTGGAACCACAGGTATTCAGTCTTATCTCCTTCTATCCTTGCCCTATGCCTAGAATCAACCATTTCTCCAAGAAGTCTGGCTTCTTTCTTGGAAGAATGGCATAGAAACCAAGGGACTAGTTTCATGCACTCATTGGAACTGGGGGTTTCATGGTGTCAAGCGCCTCTTAGAGGACAGAGCTAAGAAGTTTTATATATATGTAAAAAATTATATATATAAATATGTATAAACTATATCTTTACACATGTATATACACTCCTCTCTGTATTTACTTCTAAAACCATCATTAAAAATTGTGTTTATACTGAAGCCTCCAATTCTAATGCAACACCAAAGAGTTTAATTCTAGCTTCTCCTTTATTTGTAATTCCTTTTTTCAGTTGCAAGAAACCTGAATCTATCATCCACAATAATTTACCTAATCACTCAATCCTAGTATTTACATCTACTAGATTCAAAATTGCTCACCCCTACTCTAGTGGAAAACAAATTATGAACTGAGAACAGTACTTAGCAGACGCTTTTTTTTGTCCTTAGTCTTGTCTACCCAGTCATTGGTCATGACGCTGCTTTCTGTTACGGAGATGAAGCTCTTTCCTTTCCTACTACCTTCAGTGTGGTTATGTATTCATTTGCAAAAAAAATAGGCTCATTTATTACTGTTTGTATTTCATCTTGGGTTCCCTCCATCCTGGTTGACTTTAATTGTATATTTAGTTTTTTCTGGCACGTGATTCCACGGTTCTGAGTCAGAACTATAAAAATAAGTATACTCAGGGACGGCTCTCTTTCCTCCTCCCAGCTCCTACCCCTTGGCCACACCCCCATTCTTTGTACTCCATTCCCGTCCATCTCTTGGAAGCAACCAGGCTCATTCATTTATAAAATCTATTCTTAAATGATCTTGTCCTTTAAGATTTACTTTCTCTATAATTATCAGCAACATAAATTTCACTGAGGCCTAACTTTGTCTTGACAATCTCATCTTTAGGAATATTTTATACAGACACATCTATTCAATTCATTTTAATTAATACCCTTTATGCTGTTGGGAATTTTACTTCACTGGCTGTTTTATCTGACATCGTTCTGGGTTTTCTGAAGGCTCTCTTTATGATCCGTTTAGCCAAGAAGCCAAATGCTGGTTCCTGGCTCTGAATGATTGTCACTTCCCGTGTAGAAGACAGAGATGGCTACTGGCTGGGGCATATTAACCCTGAGCTGTCTCCACGGGGAGTTAGGAGTTGCGCCTGAATGCCGGGCATGGCAGTAGCAAGGAGCAGTGACAGCACGAAGCAGCACCACCCCACGGCCAGATGACAAGGGCACTGGCTGTTTTCAGCAGCAGCAGCAGCAGTGGTGAGGCAGTAAAGTCCAGATTACAGGGGCCTCGAGGGGTCTGAGGGTCTCCACACAAAGCACTGTCACCTGAAAATGCTGCTGTTGCTAGAGCACCAGGGCACGGACACTGCCTCCTTCCAGATCCATTTGAGATTGGTTTCATTTAAGCTACATTTCAAGGCAGACATACAAGGAAAGGGAAAATGCTGGTTTGTTATTAAACCAGAAAATCTCCTTTTGAATGTAACAAGTTTAACCTCAAATCCTTAAAGCCTCACACAATAGGGAAAAAATTATCTTGGCCCCAAACAATTGCTGAGGTAATTTAACATTCTTAAATTTATCTTCTCCAGAAAAATCTTTTAAACTAGTAATGGGAAAATGAACAGTTTTTCAGCTTAGGCTGGAGAACTGCCCATGAATATATATTAAAATCACTGTTTGATTAATAAATGTCTATGTGATTCCAAGATGAAAGTAACATGCTGAGCTTATATAATATTTACTCATGCTCTCACGGTATCTCCTGAGGCCCAGCAAACCCAGAACCGGGGTTGTCGCTGCCTTAAATGGAATTATTACAGCTTAATTTCCCCCTTATCTCACATTGTACTGAACCACCTTATCATAATGCATTTAATTCTCTCCACATTCACTGTGTAATCAAGAATTAAAATTAAAATTACAGAGGTAGCAAAGGTGACGTGCATTATACTAGACCCCGATCAGACGTTTTTATTTAACACAGGAAGTTGCTGGTAAAAATGATATTACAATAAATATGCTTCAATTTAAAATGCAAGTCACTGAGAGGAAAAACGTAGAGCCATAAAATCCCTTTCCCCTCCTCAAGGTTGTTCAGAGGTGGTAGGGGGAGGACAGGGCTTTGGACTGGGTTGTTATCTTTACGATGCAATTTAATCTGTGATGCCACAAGCAAGTGGGGCAGGATCATTAGGAAATAACATCATAAAGTATCAAGAACAGGCTAAAAGAAAGCAGGAGAAACCGTTTTGTGGTTTCTCTCTTCCATGCATAGATATGAGATTATTATGTTAACTGTCTGGTCTTGGCCACAAGAATGGGAGATGCTTTAAGCCAGTGGTGAGTTAGGGCCCACTCGGGATGCGAGAGGAGAGACTAAACGCACAATGAACGCGTTGCTCAGACTGGACCGTTTATGCACATCATCTTCTTTAAGCCTTATAATAAATACCCTGTAAGACTAGGAGATATTATTCTGAATTTGCAACTGGGGAAACACATCCTAACAGGGTGGAGCAAACTGCTCCTGGTCATGTAGCTGGAGGGTGAATCTGACACCAAGGTTGACTCCACAGTCAGCGACCTCTTTCCCTGACACCATGGTCATGAGAGGAGCAGTGTCCCAACTGAAGTTCCCCACCATTCTGTGCTTATTTCTTTTGTGGATAGTGGGATCTAAAGGAAAGCATAAATAGAGAGGAGGATCCCAGGGCTCAGGAGCGACCAGGACAGAGCTGAGCTTAGCTGGGCCGTGAGCCAGGGCTCGGTGGGGGTGTCTGCGTGCTGGGAACTATTAGGAGAAGGTGAAGGGGAGAGAAGGAGGGAGGGAGGAAAGAGGTAGGGAAAGCAGAGAGGAAGGCAAATATTCTCGTCTTTTCACAGCTCTAGGGATAAAAATTAATTTCCTTGCCAGTGGCCTGCAAGGCTGTTAAGGTCTGCCCCTTTCCCTCTTTCTCGCCTTACTTCCTGCGGCACTTCCCTTTGCTCTCTGCTTCCCAGGCCCCACCAGTGGCCACAGGCCCTTTTCACATTACTCTCCTGGGCCAGGAATGTTCTTTCCCTGTATCCCCTGGCCCCAGCCAACCTGGCTTTTAACCCAACAAGTGCCTCATTGTTCTTCTCCACTTTAGTCCTTAACACTCTCAAAAATGCCTTCCTTGGACACTGTCTGTGTCAGACTGCCACACTGTCCACGGCGATGGCATTGGGAACAGCCCCTTAGTGGCATATGTCACTTCTGTAATTTTTGCTTCTGTGAGATTCGATTAGTGTCCATCCTTTCCAGGAGCACGGGGCTACTTGTATTCCCACTGGTCCTTGCATCTAGCACAGCACCCACCACAGACAGTCGCTCAGTCAGAGATTTATTGAGTGCGTGGAGGCAGTATGGTTTGGTGGTTATGAGCATGGGCTCTGAGGCAGACCGGCTGTTATTAATCCCCTGAGTCTTAGCCTTAGCTTCCTCATCCGTAAGATAGGCAGAATAACTACCCACCTTGCAGGGTTCTAATGCACTTAGAACACTACCTAGTAAACAGCAAGGATGATATAACTTTTTGTTAAATACAATGAACTAAGGAGCTAAATAGTTGTTAAATGAATAAGTAGCAATTAAACTGACAAATTCTGGTAAAAATAAAAGTAGCCAATAGAGTTAGGCCAATAGCCAAATTATGTTGACTAGAAATAACACAGGTGTCCTCGAACTTTTTAAACAGGGGGCCAATTCACTGTCCCTCAGACCATTGGCGGGCCGGACTATAGTTAAAAACAAACAAACTATGAACAAATTCCTATGCACACTGCACATATCTTATTTTGAAGTAAAAAAACAAAACGGGAACAAATACAATCACACTGCCTCATGTGGCCTGTGGGCCACAGTTTGAGGACCCCTGGAAAGAATAGAAAACAGAATTTAAATTTAATTTAACCTCCATTAGGAAGTTTGTTGGGAAATTTATTTACATGTTAGGACAACAACCATTTACAACTGGGAATATATCCAACATCTTAAGAGCAATGCAGGCTGAAATTCCTTATGTTATCAATGAATGCTGTAGGTATGTCTGGAGCTATTTGACTAGTCATACATTGGGCTGAATCATGTCTGTCAAAAATCAGCAAAATAAGAACAAAAATCATAAACTTTTTAAAAACCAGCCACGCCCACTATATAAATACATCCATCAAGCTTTTGTGAATCCCCCATGAACCCACATAGCATGTGACGCGAGGCAAGGATGTGCCTATGATTAAAAGCTCACCCTGTAAAGTATAGAAAATCCACAGATAGCACACATTCACACTAACCCATAGCTTATTCTCCAACATTCTTTCAAGTAAAGGAGTGTGAAAAGTTAGCTGGGCTCAACATTTTATCCCCTGAGCATGTGTAACTTTGAAAGTGTATTAACAATGAAAAAAAATCTATACATGTGGCCTTCTTTTCATCTAATGTATACCTTTTTCACTATAAAGAGGTATGCTATCACAAGACTAGAATTAGATAAAAGTTTAGATATATTATAGTGCCTCTGTCAGTTTTTAAGATTATGTTGTTATCTCAGAAGACAAAGGAAGAAATAAAGGAAGGAAGGATAATTATAGCTTGAAGAAGGGATGCTTGTGAAAGGGGAAAGAGTTCAAAGCAAAAGAGAAGTTAGAGCTATGGCAGCAAACGAGGAAGACACCATTAAATACTATTTAATGGTAACAAACAAATTGCTTAAGCTTGCTTAATTCAATTTATATGCATGCAATATTGAATTAAAATTGTGAGTTGTTTTAGTAAAAACATATCAACAGAAGTGAGATTTAGTTTCCTTCATGAGAAAAGAAAAACTGGGGCCCAGTTTCCATTCAGCCTTAATTGTGAGTTGATTCGGATGGAGAGTAAAGCAACTATTTAAGTATCTGTCACTGGAGAGACAATGGGTTGGCTTATGTTGCCGTGCACAGACCTGCCGGCTGTAGAAGGCTGTGGCCTGTGTCTGGGCCTGAGGGCAGGAGTAGATGATATTTGACTATGCAGAGAAGGAAAAATCATACCACATAACCCCTCACAATGGTAAGAAACTCCCCATCTTGCAACTGGGTCCTCCCTACCTTACCAGTATTGACCAGATTGACCATATTGGATATACTATATACTACTGGATACTAATGGATATACTATGTACTATGTACTATTGACCATATTGCACACAGTGAAATAGGATTCTCATCTGTCTCTGTGTTTTATCAATGCTGCTTTTTTTTTTTTTTTTTTTTGCCTATGCTGCCTCCTAAACTGTGCCTGGCTAAATCTTTTACATTCTTCAAGTCTTGGCTGTCACCTCCTCCAAGCAGCTTTCCCCCAGCCCCAGGGGGAAGATGCCCCTCCTCTGCACCTGCCATGGTCACCTGCTACCACACAGCAAGTCTCTCACCACCCACGCTGGGCATTCCTTCTGGGCAGGGGTGTAACTTAATCAACTCTATTTCCAGCAACAGTGCCTGGCCTGGAGAAGATACAGGAAACATCCAGGGAGTATTCAAAGGTCACGACCCAATGTACAACATTCAAAGATATAGGCAGACGAGTCCATTCTGGACTTTCAAAAATGACCAGTACTTTCTGTAAAGATAGGACTAAAAATGAAGAGGGTGACTGAGGTCATATGTGACCAAGGCCCTTCTACCTATTAATATTCCAAGTGATAGAAATCATGTAGAATATAAACATGTAACACATAGTATGTCCAATATGGTCAATTCTCTATGCATTCTGTGGTTACCACAACCTTTGGGACCAGGAGTACTCTCTGAAATCTCACTGGGCCATGCCAAAGCCTACTCTGAAGGCTAAAGGAAAGCCTGTAACCATATCAAGTGTCTTTCGTCCCCAGCACAGTGTAGAGATGGAGCTGTCTGACAGGCAAAGCAGAGCACAGTCCTACCCGCTAATAAACCTCACAACACCGACAAGCCACAAAGCCAGGGGCTTTTCCAATGAGTCAAGGCCGGCAGGAAAAGCCACCCAGTGGCAAAGACTCCAGCAGATGTTTGTATCAGGCCTAAGAGAAGTTACACACTCTGAGAATAAGTTTAGCATGATTCTGCACACTATTTTAGGATACAGAGTGAGTACAGCCCTTTTCCTCCTGTGAGACCAACAGTACAAACTTTTTCCTAAGAGATAAGACATGTTTTATTTTAACACAACAGCAATACCATATTCGCCTTAAAAATTAAACAATAATTCTTCAATACTATCTAATTAATACCCAGTCTTCAAATTTTGCAGTTGATTTGATTGAATTAGGATTCAAATGAAGTCCAGACATGGTATTTGGTTTCTATGTCTCTTAAATCTGTAAACAGTTTCCAAATACTCTTTCTTGCTCTTTATTTGTTGAACAAATCGTGCTGTCCTAAAGAATTTATTGCATTTTGGGCGAGGTGCAGTGTCTCACACCTGTAATCCTACCACTCTGGGAAGTTGAGGTGGGTGGATTTCTTGAGCTCAGGAGTTCAAGACCAGCCTGAGCAAGATCAAGACCCAGTCTCTACCAAAACTAGAAAAACTAGCCAGGCATTGTGGCGGGCATCTATAGTCTCAGCTACTCAGGAGGCTGAGGCAAGAGGATTGCTCAAGGCTAAGTTTGAGAGTTTGAGGTTGCTGTGAGCTATGACACCACAGCCCTCTACCCAGGCAACAGAGTAAGACTCTGCCTCAAAAAAACAAACAAAAACAAAGAAACAACAAAAAAAAATTTGTTGCATTTTATATATAACTGAAACAACCTGATAGAGTCTTTTTTTCAGTTTACTATTTTTACTGAGGAATGACTGATATGTAATAAACTGCACACATGGAAAGAGTATAATTTGCTGAGTCTTAACATATGTATACATCCCTGAAACCAACATGACAAGCAAGATGGTGAGAGTAACAAGGTGCAAGCTGCCTCCAAAGTTCCCACTTCCCTTCTGGCCTATGCTGCTCCCCTGCCCCCCAGCTCCAGCTCCTTATCTATTTGTTGGCAATGTCGGTGAAGTTGCACTTTCTAGAATTTCATATAAATGGAATACATACAACATATGCTCTTTTTGGTCTGACTTCTTTTACTCAGCATAATTACACTGAGATTTGTTTCTATTGTTGGTTCATTCCTTTTTATCCCTGAGTATACTATTCCACTGTAAGGATAACCCACCATTTATTTAAGAATTCACGTGTTTATGGATATTTGGCTTGTTAACAGTTTGAGGCTGTGATATTTAAAGCTACTCTGAATATTCAGGCATAAGTTTTTGCATAAACGTATGTTTTCACTTCTCTTTGGTCAGAGTCTAGGATCAGAATAGCTGAATCATGTAGTAGGTGTGCTTTAATCTTTAAGAAACTGCAGGCTGTCTTCCACAGCCACGGCACCATTTCCATCACCACCAGTAGTGTATAACAATTCCCAGCACTCCAACTCCTTTGCCCTACTTGGAATGGTCAGTCTTTTGTTTTAGTCATTCTTCTAATAACAGGGGTACAAGTAATATCACATTGTGGTCTTAATCTGCATTTCCCTTAAGCTAGTGAGCACATGTTTTCATGCACTTATTTGTCATCTCTATATCTCTTTGGTGAAGAGTGTGTTCAAATATTTGGTTCAGTTTTACTGGGTTACTATTATATTCTTTTTTTTTAAATTTTTTTTTTTATTAAATCATAGCTGTGTACATTAATGTGATCATGGGGCACCATACACTGGTTTTATAGACTGTTTGACACGTTTTCATCACACTGGTTAACATAGTCTTCCTGGCATTTTCTTAGTATTGTGTTAAGACATTTACTTTCTACATTTACTAAGTTTCACATATACCCATGTAAGATGCAAATCCCACCAATCACCCTCCCTCCGCCCACCTCCCCCTCCATCCCCTCCCTTTCCCCCTGCCTCCTATTCTTAGGTTATAACTGGGTTATAGCTTTCATGTGAAAGCCATAAATTAGTTTCATAGTAGGGCTGAGTACATTTTTCTTCCATTCTTGAGATACTTTACTAAGAATATGTTCCAGTTCCATCCATGTAAACATGACAGAGGTAAAGTCTCCATCTTTCTTTAAGGCTGCATAATATCCATGGTGTACATATACCACAATTTATTAATATTCCATGGTGTACATATACCATTAAGTGGATCAATGGGCACTTGGGCTTTTTCCATGACTTAGCAATTACGAATTGGGCTGCAATAAACATTCTGGTACAAATATCTTTGTTATGATGTGATTTTTGGTCTTCTGGGTATATGCCTAGTAAAGAAATTATAGCATTGAATGGCAGATCTGTTTTTAGATCTCTAAGTGTTCTCCAAACATCTTTCCAAAAGGAATGTATTAATTTGCATTCCCAACAGCAGTGTAGAAGTGTTCCCTTTTCTCCACATCCATGCCAACATCTCTGGTCTTGGGATTTTGTGATATGGGCTAATCTTACTGGAGTTAGATGATATCTCAAAGTAGTTTTGATTTGCATTTCTCTGATGATTAAAGATAAGGAGCATTTTTACATATGTCTGTAGGCCATGCACCTGTCTTCTTCAGAGAATATTCTCTTCAAGTCCCTTGCCCAGCCTGCGATGGGATCACTTGTTCTTTTCTTGCTTATACGTTTGAGTTCTCTGTGGATACTGGTTATTAAACCTTTGTCGGAGACATAACCTGCAAATATCTTCTCCCATTCTGAGGGCTGTCTGCTTGCTTTACTTACGTGTTCTTAGCTGTGTAGAAGCTTTTTAGTTTGATCAGGTCCTAGTAGTGTATTTTTGAAGCTGCTTCAATTGCCCGGGGGTCCTCCTCATAAAATACTTGCCAAGACCGACTTCTTCAAGGGTTTTTACTGCACTCTCTTCTAGTATTTTTATAGTTTCATTTCTTAAGTTTAAATCTTTAATCCAGTGAGAGTCTATCTTAGTTAATGGTGAAAGGTGTGGGTCCAGTTTCAGTCTTTTACAGGTTGCCAGCCAGTTCAGCAAGCACCATTAGTTAAATAGGGATCTTTTCCTCACTGAATGTTTTTAATTGGCTTGTCAAAGATCAAAGAACAGTAAGTAGCTGGATTCATCTCTTGGTTCTCTATACTGTTTCAGACATCTGTTTTTGTGCCAGTACCATGCTGTTTTGATCACTATCCATTTATAGTATAGTCTGAGTTCTGGTAGTGAGATTCTTCCTGCTTTGTTTTTATTTCTAAGTAATGTCTTGGTTATTCAAGGTTTTTTCTGATTTCATATAAAATGAAGTATTATTTTTTCAAGATCTTTAAAGTATGACAGTGGAGATTTATAAATGTTGATTTTGTAAACTGAGACGCTGCTGTATTCCTTGATCACTTCTACGAGTTTTGTAGTAGAATCCCTGGTGTTTTCCAGGTATACAATCATATCATCTGCGAAGAGCGAAAGTTTGATCTCTTCTGATCCTATATGGATACTCTTGATCACCTTTTCCTCCCTAATTTCAGTGGCTAAAAATTCCATTACAATGTTAAAGAGCAATGGAGACAATGGACAGCCTTGTCTGGTTCCTGATCTGAGTGGAAATGATTCCAATTTAACTCCATTCAATATGATATTGGCTGTGGGTTTGCTGTAGATGGCCTCTATCAGTTTAAGAAACATCCCTTCTATACCAATATTCTTAAGTGTTCTGATCATGAAGGGATGTTGGATGTTATCAAAAGCTTTTTCTGCATTGATTGAGAGAATCATATGGTCTTTGTTTTTTAATTTGTTTATGTGCTGAATTATACTTACAGATTTACAGATATTGAACCAGCCTTGAGACCCTGGGATAAAACCAACTTGGTCATGATGTGTAATTTGTTTGATGTGTTGCTGGATTCTGTTTGTTATGATTTTGTTGACTATTTTTGCATGTATATTCATTAGTGATATTGGTCTATAATTTTCTTTTCTTGTTGGTCTTTTCCTGGTTTTGGGATCAACGTGATGTTTGCTTCATAGAACATGTTGGGTAGTCTTCCTTCTTTTTCTACCTTTTGGAACAGGTTGAGTAATATAGGTACTAATTCCTCACAATTCCACTTCAGAATCTGCAGTTTTGAGATTTTGTGATGTGGGCCATTCTTGCTGGGGTTAGATGGTATCTCAAGGTGGTTTTGATTTCCATTTCTCTAATAGATAGGGATGATGAACATTTTTTCACATATTTGTTAGCCATTTGTCTGTCTTCTTTAGAGAAGGTTCTAATTATGTCTCTTGCCCATTGATATCTGGGATTTTTGCCTTTTTTCATGTGGATTAATTTGATTTTTGTATAGATTCTAGTTATCAACCTTTTGTCTTATTCAAATATGCAAATATACTTTCCCATTATGTAGGTTGGTCAGTTTCCTTTGGTTGTTTTCTCCTTAGCTGTACAGAAGCTTTTCAGTTTAATTAAGTCTCATTTGTTTATTTTTGTTGTTGTTGCAATTGCCATGGCAGTCTTCTTCCTGAAGTCTTTAACCATGTCAATATCTTCCAGTGTTTTTCATATGCTTTCTTTGAGGATTTTTATTGTTTCATGCCTTAAATTTAAGTTCTGTGTCCATCTTGAATCAATTTTTGTGAGTGGAGAGAGGTGTGGGTCCAGCTTCAGTCTTTTACATGTGGATGTTTATTGAATAGGAAGTCTTTCCAGCACCATTTTTTGAATAGGAAGTCTTTCCCCCAAGGTACAGCTCTTGATTGGTTTATTGAAGATTAAGTGGTTGTAAGATGTTAGTTTCATTTCCTGGTTTTCTATTCGATTCCAAATGTCTAGGTTTTATTTTTGTGCCAGTACCATGCTGTCTTGACCACTATGGCTTTGTAGTACAGCCTAAAATTTGGTATGGTGATGCCCCCAGCTTTATTTTTATTACTAAAACTGCCTTAGCTATACGGGTTTTATTCTGGTTCCATACAAAATGTAGGATCATTTTTTCCTAATCTTGAAAGTACAATGTTGGTATTTTAATAGGAATGGAATTGAATAGGTAGATTGCTTTGGCAAGTATAAACATTTTAAACATTGATTCTTCCCAGCCACGAGCATGTCATGTTCTTCCATCTGTTAACATCTTTTGCTATTTCCTTCCTTAGGATTTCATAATTTTCTTTATAGAGGTCCTTCACCTCCTTCATTAGGCATATTCCTCGGTATTTCATTTTTTTTGAAGCTAAGGTGAAAGGAGTTGTGTCCTTAATTAGCCTCTCATCTTGACTGTTATTGGCGTATACAAAGACAACTGACTAACATTGATTTTATATCTTGAGATATTGCTGTATTTTTTGATGACTTCTAGGAGTCTTGTGGTTAAGTCTTTGGGGTTCTCTAAGTATAAGATCATGTCATAAGCAAAGAGGGAGAGTTTGACCTCCTCTGCTCCCATTTGGATTCCCTTTATTTCCTTGTCTTTATTCTCAGTGCTTGAAATTGATCTGTTCAGGACCTCTATTTCTTCCCAGCTAAGTCTAGGGAGAGCATGTGATTCCAAATATTGATCCATTTCCTTCACATTGTCAAATTTCTGGGCATAGAGTTTCTGATACTATTCAGAGATGATCTCTTGTATCTCTATGGCAACAGTTGTAATTTCCCCTTTATCATTTTTTATTGAGGTTACTAGAGATTTTACTTTTCTATTTCTAGTTAGTCTGGCCAAAGGTGTACGTATTTTATTTATTCTTTGAAAAACCCAACTCCTTGTTTCATGAATTCTCTGAATGATTATTTGGTTTTCAATTTCATTGATCTCTGATTTAATTTTGGATATTTCTTTTCTTCTACTGGGTTTAGGTTTAGATTGTTCTTCTTTTTCCAATTCCATAAGATGGCTTGTGAGTTTGTTGATGTGCTCCCTTTCTGTTTTTCGATTTAGGCACCTAAAGTGATAAATTTTAGGCATCTAAATTGATATTAGGCATCTAAAGTGATAAATTTTCCTCTCAAAACTGCTTTTGCAGTATCCCACAGGTTTTGATAGCTTGTGTTGTCATTGCTGTTCTGCTCAAGGAAGTTAATGATTTCCTGTTTTATTTCTTCCTGCACCCAACTGTCATTCAACAGCAGGTTGCTTAATTTTCATGCCTTTGTGTGGGGTTGAATGTCTTTGTTAGAGTTGAGTTCCACCTTTAGTGCCTTGTGGTCTGAGAAGATACTAGGTAAAATTTCAATTCTTTTGATTCTGTTGAGGTTTCTTTTTTTTTTTTTAATTGTTTAATCATAGCTGTGTACATTAGTGCAATCAAGAGGTACAACATGCTGGTTTCATATACAGTCTGAAATGTTCTCATCAAACTGTTCAACATAGCCTTCATGGGATTTTCTTAGTTATTGTATGTAGACATTTGTATTCTGCATTTAGTTAGTTTTGCCTGCACCCATTCTAAGATGCAACATAGGTGTGGCACCACCCATTGCTCTCCATCCATCCTCACCTCCCCCCTCCCTTCCCTTCCCTTGGCCCTTTCTCCATATTCTTGTGCTATAGTTGGGTTATAGCCTTCATGTGAAAGCTATAAATTAGCTTCATAGTAGGGCTGAGTACATTGGATACTTTTTCTTCCATTCCTGAGATACTTTGCTAAGAAGAATATGT
>CAUYPK010011886.1:0-19790 GCA_963574355.1 Loris lydekkerianus | reverse complement strand
CCCTCAACCCCCCTCCCCCCTCCCTCTTCTCCCTTTCCCCCTTTCCCCTATTCTTAGGTTGTAACTGGGTTATAGCTTTCATGTGAAAGCCCTAAATTAGTTTCATAGTAAGGCTGAGTACATTGGGTACTTTTTCTTTTTCTTGGGATACTTTGTGGTAAGGATCAAAACAATTGGGAAACCCTTTATTTAAAGATGGGTCAAGGGAAACCATCCTACAGACTGTCATATGCTGTGATTCTGCTTGCATATAGATATGATGTATGTTAATCAGGAGAGAATAAGTCATAATGATTATAATACAATTGCCTGGATGCAAGTACTACAGTATAATGAATAAGAATTTGTACTGCCATAAAGCACATTTCAAAGTGGAATCTATTAACAAAATGTGACCAAGGCAATGACATTATCTGAAGCAGAACAGTATAAAGCACTGTCAGAACTAATACTTAAATAACTTATGTGTGTGGGTTTCCAAAACATGGTTGAAGCATATCCTTAAAGGCTATCAAAATCCAGCACCTGTTGGTGGTGGCAGGAAAGGGGAGGTACTGGTTATTTGATAATCGAAAGGTAAAAGAGGATTGATTTTAGAGCACAGGAAAATGAGACCAAATCCAGAGCATGAGGTGAGTCTGCAAAACTTAAATAAAAAAAATTTCATGTCAAAAAGAAAGCTTCCAAGGATGCAGGCTTCTCTTATCTGGACCCAGTCACCTATGCAGAAAAGCACCAACGAATAACATCTTAACCAGTAACATCTGAGTTAGCAAGCAACATTGTTTACAGTCAGTAAGATGTTTATATTGGGATACTATGTTGGTTATTATATCAATGGTCCCTTTCAATTTTAGGGTGATATCCCTCCTGGGAAACTATAAATGTGCTTATTAAAATTTATTTGTCTTATAGACCTATTTCAGGCTATTCAGACAAAACCAGGGAAGATTAAAATTGCAAAGCTGTTAAATCTAGTTTCTCATAAGTTTCAAAGGTCTCTTTGGATTCAGACCCCTAATCCCATCTTCCCAAATCTCTTCTGGCTCTTATATTAAATAATTTAAATTTATCTGGCCCCAAAGACCTCCCTCTCCTATCCCAGTAGCTATCTCTGAATGTCTGTGTGATTTTAGGCTTTCAAAATCCTACTTTTTTCCTGATCTATAGCTCTGTATTCTGTACTTTTGACAGAATGCCAACTAGTTAGGTGGGCCAACTATGTGCTGAGTGCTATGTTAGCTGGATAAGGACAAAATACTAAAGCATATTCCATGCTCACAAAGAGTTCACAGTCTAGTGAAGGAGATATTTAAATACACAGTACTAAAATGACATGGTAAGCAAAGAAATATATACATGGGATATTATGAGAATACCTAAATGGGGCACCTAACCTAGCTTGGGGAAAGGGAACTAAAAAGAGGATATCCAGTAGCCGCACATGAAATAGTTGTAAATTAATGTGTACCAGTTGGATAAGCAGGAGAAAGAAGGCTTTCCAGCTAAAGTGCATAGCATTTACAAAAGCATGGAGGCATAAAGCAATGTGATACAAGAAAGCAATGAAGTGATGCTGGGTGGTAAATTGTAAGGAGGATATGGAAGAGGCAGGTGGGGAATAATATCACATGGGGCAGGGTGATCCTGAGATGATACGTTCAGAAATACAGCTAATTAGTTTTATCTATTTGTTTGTTTGTTTATTTATTCATTTATTAGACAGAGACTCACTCTGTTACCCCAGCTAGAATGCAATGGTGTAGTCATAGTTCACCCCAACCTCAAACTCCTAGGCTTAGGCCATCCTCCTCCTACCTTAGCCTCCCTGGAATCTGGGACTACAGATGCCCACCAAAACACCTGACTAATTTTTTTTTATTTTTTAGTAGAGAGGTAGCCTCGCTCTTGCTCAGGCTGGCCTCAAATTCCTAACTTCAAATGGTGCTCGCAGCTTGGCCTCCCAGAGTGCTAGGATTACAGGTATGAGCCACCACAGCTGGCCAGCTAATTAACTTTTGACAACAGGAACCATTGCAGAGTTTTAGGTAAGGCAAAGACTTATTAGAGCACTCTCACAGTTTTACAGAATATGGACTTGAAGAGGCTGTGGTATAAATCCAAGGACAAGATGACAAGAGCTAAGCTAAGAGCAGAAGGCAGTGGCAGTAGAGATGAAAAGGGGCACACTGAAGACATAGCACTGAGGGAAAATCTAGAGGACCTGTGAATGTTCTGTAAAATAGAAACAGCCTCTACTACTGGGACTTGGAGTGCTGATGTGCTAGATTTCTAATTAAGTTCAGTCTAGCATCAAATAGTGCTTAAAGCACTGGATCCAGCTCCAGACTGTCTGGGTTCAAATCACAGCTTCACTGCTTTTTAGCCGTGTGAACTTTGGGAAAGTTGTTTTAACCTCCTTGAGTCTCAGTTTCCCTATTTGTAAAAGTGGTGATTAATAGGCTGGGCACAGTGGCTCACAGCTGTAATTCTAGCACTCTGGGAGGCCAAAGCAGGTGGATTGCCTGAGCTCTCAGGTTTGAGACCAGCCTGAGTCAGAGTGAGAAATCGTCTCCAAAAACAGCTGGGCATTGTGGCGGGTACCAGTAGTCCCAGCTACTTGGGAGGCTGAGGCAAGAGAATCGCTTGAGCCCAAGAGTTTGAGGTTGCTGTCAGCTATGACACCATGGCACTCTACCAAAGGTGACAAAGTGAGACTGTCTCAAAAAAAAAAAAAAAAATGGTGATTAATAATAAAAGCTCTTGCCTAACACTGCAAAGATCCAAATATGCATCGTGAGTAAAAGGCACAGCATAGTGCCTAGCCTAGAATAATCACCCAATATTCACTGGTAGCTGTTTAGTTTTAATTATCATTAACCATATGTTTTGGAAAATACATGAACATATGGCTGTTTTAACATCTTTCTATGAAATTTGAGAAATCTAATCAGTATTCTTGCCCAGATGGAAAGTCACTGTACCTCTCTGCATGGAGGTAGGCTGATAAGCATAAATATTAAGCAAATGTTAGTAATTAGATACGATCAGTTTAAAAGATATTTATTTATACACTGTTCCAGACAGGACTTAAAGTGACTTACAAAGATAAATAAAATATAACAAAATTGCATAAATTTTAAAAAAAATAGAATCAAAAAGAAGGAAAACAAAAATGGAGACAAAATGGTGGAGTCAGACCAGAGAGCAACTGAGGCTTCCCAGTGGTCAGCTGAGGTCTAGATTGCTCACTGACCCATCCAAGGAGCCTATCTATGCTCCACATAACTTGCCCCAGGGCCTGCCTCACTGAGTCCATTCTCAAAAGCTTTATGATAGCAAAGTTGAATTTTATTTTTCCCTAACAACCAGAGTTTATAACTACCTCTCAATTTTACAAGATTCTGATTTTTTGTTTTGCACTAAGGTTTTGGCTCCCTACAATCCTATTCAAAATAGACTCTACAAAAGTGGGATTTAGCAAACGCTGAGACATTTTGCAGTTTTAGCTCCTATATCCACCAAATGGTAAAGATAAAAATGATGATAATGATGACAACAATAGCTAACATTTTTTGTTTGTTTTTGAGACAGAATCTCACTATGTCGCCCCTAGCGGAGTGCCATAGCATCACAGCTCACAGCAACCTCCAACACCTGGGCTTCTGAGCAGGGGTCCTCAAACTAAGGCCCGCGGGCCACATTAGGCAGTGTCATTGTATTTTTTCCCATTTTTTTTTTTTTTTTTACTTCAAAATAAGATATGTGCAGTGTGCATAGGAATTTGTTCATAGTTTTTTGTTTTTTTTAAACTATAGCCTGGCCCTCCAACAGTCTGAGGGACAGTGAACTGGCCCCCTGTTTAAAAAGTTTGAGGACCTCTGGTCCTGTCCCAGCCTCCCAAGTAGCTGGGACTATAGGCACCCGCCACAACACCCAGTCACTTCCCTTGTTGCAGTTGTCATTGTTGTCTAACTGGCCCAGTCTGGGTTCAAACCCGCCAGCCTAGGGGTATGTGGCTGGCACCATAACCACTGTGCCACGGATGCCCAGCCAATGGCTAACACTTCTATAATCAGGAGGCTTTTAAATCACTTTACATACATAGAGTTCCATAGTCCTCACAATCACACTATGAGGTAAGTACTATATTATCATGTCCATTTTACAAAAGTGAGGCACAAATTGAGTGACCAATTTGCCCAAGGTCACACAGTCTATGAGAGTCTGGTTTTGGACCCAGTCAGTCTAATTTCAGAGTCTAAGCTATTAACCATTATGTTATACTGTCTCTTCATATTCTGGCAGTATTGCTCTATATGGCAACATTAGGAAAAAGAATATCTTATCCTTGGGAACTTGAGGTGGTGTTTTTTAAAAGTCCTCAGCTAATAACACATCAACGTTTGAGAAGCCCTCAATCTGGCTTACTTTCTCAGTCACCTGACCTCCCCCAGGAGATAAGGTGTAACAGGCTGAAAGCAACTCTACACGCAGGAAAGTACTCATTCTCCTCAGCCAGGACATCCATTCTAAAGGATGGCAGGAGCATAATGGCCAGTGGAAGTAACTAAAATATAATCTCTTTTGTTAGCTCTTAGAACCATATGTGGGGACAATTTCCTTTGGATGGTATCTACATAGATACTTTTCAATACCATCAAATTCTGTTTATAAATGGCTTGAAGAGGGTGGTGCCTGTGGCTCAGTAAGTAGGGTGCTGGCCCCATATACCAAGGGTGGCGAGTTCAAACCTAGCCCTGGCCAAACTGCAACAACAAAATTTTTTTTTTTAATTTAAAAAAAAAATAATAAATGGCTTGAAGAAATTGTCACTTAACACAATATACTTCTCTGAAGTAAGTCCCAGAGGGAAGCTGGATATCATAATACTATATATATATTTCTCCATCAGAGTGGTTGTTTGGGATACATAAAAATTTGGTCTTATTTTCATAATTTCACACCTTTCCCCCTGCTTTTCAGCAACTCTAAAAAGTACTTTAAACCTACCACCAATCCTAGAAGGCAGATCTCCATAAATGTGCTACACAGAAGAAAGTATAAAATATCATAAAAACAAGACTATATGTCTAAACACCCCACCTGGTAACAAAGGAAATCCATATATTCAGACAAATCCCATTTAGCATTCCAGCTTTCTAAACCTACACTTGAAGTTTCCTCTCACATGAGCCAGGCAGGCTCACAAGAGCCCCATAAGGTTGATGGGTAAAGGATGGCCAGTTCACCTTCTCTACCAAAGTCCCTTTCCTTAATAGCCCAAAAACTTAAGAAGATCTAAAATCCCCAACCAAGGAAGAATGTTTTAAAATTCAGGTCATTCATATGAAAAATTTTTTGAAAAATCTGGTGAGAGCAGACACATTGTTATTTTTCAATAAGCCTCATCACAGGTAGAACACCATCATCTTTCTTTAGTCAACAAGCTTTGATAAAGCAGCACCCCTGCAGGGAAGACCCTCTTCTCCTGCCATGGTCACTGATGGTGAGGATTTCTAAACTGAACTCTGATTCTTTCTTGCAGGCCACGTCACCTAAAAATCACCCACACGGTCCCCTTAAATGAGAAATCATGATGGTTTATGACTAATCCAGCCCACTTTCACACATAACTGTGATTTCATGCATTTGGTTTCTTTTTAATTTTAGGGATGTTGTGATCTAGCTATGGCCACAGAAACCTTAAAACAATCACATAACCTGTAGTTGAACTTAAATTGAACTGTATATGTGCCAGATAATTTTAAAGGGCTATTTAAGGCTAGATGTTAAATGCTAATTTCTTTCACATAAAATATAAATAAATATACACATAAGCATATGTACACAAAAAGGTAGATACAAATTTAAAAATAGTATCAAATACCCTTAAAATATTAACCTACTGCAAGCCCTCTTTCTCTCCTAAACTGCTTAACCATAATTACTTTACACATTACAACAAATCCCTAGAGCAAGATTAGTACATATATTGTCAACATCCATCAACATCTGATCTACAGCTAGAAACAATATGCTAATATTTTTAAAAAGTATAAAAAATTAAAACCACTAAAATGTTCAAATTAGATTAGTATATATCTGTTTATCTTTAATACTGACATAGTACATAAAAGTACCCTAAAAAGTTATAAGAAGGGCATAGGTATGACTTTTCATAACTCAGCTAATATAATTTAAGATAAGGCAAGGTATTCAAAATGTCTAGATGAACCTTATTAGCCCATCAAATATGTAAATATTTGATCCTGATATTATCATTAGTTCTACCAGGATTATACATGTACAACATTGCACAAGGATGCTCTTTTATCTTATAAAAATGAATATTCTCCCCCACTAGATTGTAAGCTGAATGAGAGAAGGGAATTTTTTTGTTCATTTCTTTACATTCAGTGCCTAGAGCACTGTCTAGCCCATAATATGCATACAGTAAATACTTGTGAATGAATGAGCTGGCATCAAGAATACCCTAAATTATATTCAGCCACACCCAAGGCCTTTAATATGAATGATTCAATACTCCCCTCTGACTACAATCCTCTGTCCTTCTAGCCTATTCACTCAATGACCTCTCCCAACGGCACACCTATTCTCAGACACCTTGTGAGGGCAGTCTTTCATAGACCCTTCTACTTTCACCTTATCAGCTCCTTCCTATCTTCACTTCCCCTCCTAGACAGGTTAGATTCCATTGCTTCAGCTGCACTCTTGTCAATATCCTCAATAACCCATGATTTCATTGCAAAGATCTGATAAAAACATAATCCTTCTGAGCCCAACTGTTGTACGTTATGCCTACATAGGGACTTGAGATCTACTGGAGAAAAAAATCAGAGTCTGGTAGATTATTACCCATATGAATTCTTGGTCACCAAGCTCACCACAACGCAGCCTGGCACTGCAACTATGCTTCCCTAACCTGCTCTCCTGTTGTCCACAGTAACTATTTCAAAACTTCCTCAGGCACCTTCAATATCTAACCCAAATCTTGTTCCATCTCAACCCCTGCTCTAAGAGGCTGGGCTTTCCTTGTTTTTGTTTGTTTGTTTTTTTGAAACAGAGTCTCACTCAGTCGCCCTGGTGTTGAGTGCTGTAGCATCATAGCTCACAGCAACCTCAAACTCTTGGGCTCAAGTGATCCTCTTGCCTCAGCCTCCTGAGTAGATAGTACTACAGGTACCCACCACAACACTTGGCTATTTTTTTAGAGATGGTGGTGTCACTCTGGCTCAGGCTGTGCTCAAACTCCTGAGCTCAAGCAACAATCCACCTGCCTCAGCCTTCCAGAGTGAGAGGATTACAGATGTAAGCCACTGCATCCAGCCTCTTAGCCTTACCTTTTATATCACAGAGAAACATAAATGTCATCAGACACATTCCTATTGCCAAATCTATAAACCTATTTTCAACTATACCTATTCAGGATAATCCTCTATCTTGTTCAGGATCCCCTCCCATCTGGCATAAGGACTTAGCCCTGTAAAAACTCTTCTCTATCAATTATCCCTTCCTTCCTATCAGCCTTCAAAGATACTAAGTCCCTGGAGGGATCAAAGGGGAGGGGGGAGGTCAGATTGAGGGAGGATGAATGGTGGGATCACACCTATGGTGCATAATGCAAGGGTACATGTCAGATCTATTAGTATAGAATATAAATGTCTTAACACAATAATTAAGTAAACGAGATGAGGTATATATTAACAAGTGTGATGTAAGCATTCTTAATTCTATGTGAAATCAGCAAATTGTACCCCATAAATGCATTAATGTATACATGATCTATGTGTTTATGATTTAATTAAAAAATTAATTTATATTTTGGACGTGTCTGGTTAAATACAATATTAATAACATAATTAAAATCTATTATTAAAAATTTTTTTAAAAGATACTAAGTCCCTCATATAAGTCCCAGTCAGTTCTCAACCCACCATAGTTTTAGCTTTTTACCCTACACTCCCTGAAAAGGTTACCAAAAATATCCTAAATCCAATGGATAGTTCTTGGTCTTTCTCTTCCTAGACTTCTCTCAATCTTTAGTACTACCAACCACTTTTTCATGGAGCCATTCCATTTTGAAACTTATCCTACAATATTAAAGTAAATTCACAAATACATTGGAAACAAAAAATATTAAAGAATGTAAGCATCCATCAACAGGAAACTAAATAGTTACATTACAGTATGTACATTTTATAGAATACTGTGTAGCTGTGAAAAGAAGGCAGTATGGCCGGGCACAGTGGTTCACACCTATAATTGCAGCATTTAGGGAGGGCAAGGCAGGAGGACTGCTTTGAGGCCAGGACTTTGAGACCAGCCTGGTCAACAGAAGGAGATCCCTATCTCTACAAGAAAAAAGAAATAAGGAAATGAAGGGGAAAGGAAAGGGAAAAGGAGAAAAAGGAAAGGAAAGGAAAAAATTAATTTTTAAAAAGAGGTTACTTTAGTTTGATATATACTGATGACACTGAAAGCTTTCCACAATGTATTAAGTAAAAAAATACACTGTAAATCATATATTTTTCATTTTTTACATATAAATGTATACAGATTAGATTGATGAATGTAAATATTTTATATAGGCATGTAA
Organism: Loris lydekkerianus; assembly: GCA_963574355.1. Classification (NCBI taxonomy): domain Eukaryota; kingdom Metazoa; phylum Chordata; class Mammalia; order Primates; family Lorisidae; genus Loris; species Loris lydekkerianus. Next base: position 11,170 of record CAUYPK010011886.1, on the reverse strand, counting down.
AAATGTTTTGAAAGAATACAAATTGAACATCTTTTTCTGGGAATGGAATAAGCAGGAACAGAAGACTTATATGTTACTTTTTATTGTGTCATGAAATAAAAATATAGTCATACCCCTGAACACACCAACACTTCTAAACTAGGTAAGAAAGAAGCTCAAAGGAGATCAAACGGGAATGGCCATAGAGACTAAGGAAAAATATAGTAGGGTTTCCAGAGCTAAGAGAGTAAAGAGAGAAGTGTAGCTAATTGTTTCAAACATGGAAAAAGGGATCTACTATAAATAAGGAGAAGCAAGTATCCAACAGAGGATGTGAACAATTCTTAAAGAAGGAAAATCAAATGGCCAATAGATATCAAAAAGAAAAAGTTCACTCTTGCTGGTAACAAAGGTTTTTTTATGTTTGTATATTGATTCAGCAAAATTTTAGAAAGATAATATTCAGGTTTTTTAAAGAAGGATATAAGAGCACTCATTTTGTTGGTAAGTATAAATCGGTAAAAACCTATTAGAAAGCAATGTGACAATTTAATTTCTAAAAACCAAACTTCACAGAACTTATCACAATTTCAATTAAATTATTATATGGTACATTTTTTAACACATGCTTCCCCAGCTGACATTAGCTCTGTGAGAAAAAGGCCATCGTCTATTTTCTTCCACACTGTATCTCAGGCATCTAGCTGGATGGATAGATGGATAGATAGATGGATCCTTTTGTAGGATCCTGGCACATTGTTAGCCCTCAGTAAATCAAAGCATGCTTTCTGAAAAGTTGCTGTCAATAGTTCAAAGGACACCAGTACTAAAGGGATTCTGGTGCCTGAACTGATACAGCTACAAACAAGAAACAGTATAAATGTCATGGAAATTTTCCATCTCTTAAATATTACTGAAGTTCAAGGTAGGTTTAGATCAGAGGTGTCCAACCTGTGCCCCATGAGCCACATGCTGATTTTGTGAAGACTTTTTTATCTGTGGTGCTGAATATCACAAAAAGCATCCATGGACCTTTTTTGTTGTTGTTGTTAATCAGCTTTCATTAGTGTTTGTGTATTTAATGTGCATCCCAAGACAACTCTTCTTCCAGTGTGCATCAGAGAATAAAAACAGTTGGACACGCCTGGTTTAGATAGTCACAGATATGAAAGCCATGGTGGTCCATAATTTCAACTATTATTCTGTCAGCCCCATCCAATCTCCTGTCCTCTTGTATTTCTATAACAGCCACCAGAAAAATTCCTTAAACTAGACTTGCCACACTCTATTTTTATACCTGTGCTGATGAGGGCTGCCTGAGAGAATGGATACAGGGTTCTGTGACTTGAGACAAAGACAAATTCAAAGACAAGTTATCCAAGCCTTTTCCTTGTTCATTTTATTTTATTCCAGTTTTATGAAAGTATAACTGACACAAATTATATATATTTGTAACATACAATATGATATGCACCTAAAGAGCTCTTCTTTTCATTCCTCTTCACCACTATTCCAACCCTTCACTACTCTTCCCTCTCTAGGCAACCCTTCACACACTCTTCGGGGGGACCTCCCTCAAAATCCTGTCCCTCCATAGCTCCTTCTTTCTCCATAACTACAACAATCCTCCACTCTCAATGGAAGAGCTACCATTCTTTCTCTAAGGCCAGGCTTTCCCCCTGCCTTTTTACTCCAGTACTCCCACCCTCCAGCTTCCTAGGGGAGCTTGCATCATCAAGTTCTATGTCATCTACACATAAATGGACTCATCTATTTCCTATGTTAAAAATAAAACAAAAGCATGGGCTCTTCTTTTACCCTTTGCCCTAGTGCCTATAAGACACACTCTCTTTCTCCCATCATAGCTAAGCTTCTTCAATATGTGCACCACATATTTTATCAGTCCTCACTCCCTAACCCTCTACAATCTGCCTTCTCTCCTCCTGCTGAATTGATGTCATCATTGACCTCCTAATTGGCAAAATCTAATGAACATGTTTTTAAATGTTTTATGGTGTGTTTTATCTGATTACAAGAGAAAGTTATGACATATGACAGACTAGAGAAGAAAAAACCCATGTACTATATAATAGGCAATGGGCAATTATCCCTAATAAATAAATATAACCCAAAGAAAATGTGTAAATGATATAGAGGAGCAAGTCTCAGAAGAAATACAAATCGCTAACACATATGCTCAGCCTCTCTACTGATCAGAGAAATGCCAAGTTAAATCAGTTAGATGTTATTTTCCACCTATCAGATTAGCACAAATTAAAGACTCTCCATGCTCAACAAGAGCATCAGTAAAAGCACTCTCAGTGGTGAAATTCTAGACCACCTTGGATGTCACTCTGGTGATGTCTATTTTAATTTTTTAAATGTACATGTCCCTTAACCTAGCAATTCTCCTACTAGAAAGCTATCCCACAGAATTACTTGTGTGTATCTATATCCCTGAGCATTGTACAAGAAATGTTCACTGCAGCTTTGTGGTAGCTTGGGCTAAGGTGATAGGCAGGAGTTGGAAACATGTGGCTTGGACTAAGATGATAGGCAGGAGTTGGAAACGTGGCAGAATGCATGATGCAGTTTGAAGATCAGGTCAGCCCAACTTCCTGATGAATTGAATGTGGGCAGGGGAAAGGAGGGGGGAGAAAGAAGAATCAAGGGTGATCTTAGGTTCTTGGATTGAGCAACTGAATGGATGATGGCCCCATTTCACTGAGAGAAGGGTGGCTGAGGGAAGTGGGTAGGGATGTGAGGGCAATCAGGAGTGCTGTTTTGGCCATGTTACATTTGCAATGTCTACCTGATAGACAAGTAGAGATGTCAAATAGATCACTGAATATGTGAGGCTGCAGCTTAAAACAAAGGCCTGGGTAGAGACATAAATTTGGGAATTATTAGTGTCTAGATGGTTGTTACTTAAAGCCATGGAGCTGGATGAAAGCCTCTAGGAAAATTTTAGATGGAGAAAAGTTCATGGACTGAGCCCTGGATCACTCCAATGTCCAAAGTTAGGGAAACAAATTTAGTAGAAGAAGAGATTGGGCAGTTTTTGTACAAACTTAAGTTTTAAAGATGTTAACATACATTAATTGTGAGAATCACATATTGACCCCCTTTATCAAGGACCCAACGCCTTATAAGTCTGTCTTTAAATAGAGATTCTGGCCTTTTTTCTTTCCTCAACATTTCAAAACATATTTAAACAGAATAGCATTTTTGTCTCTTATGTTGTATAGTGGATTTTTCATACTGCATAATCCTCTTAGTGTAAAACTAGTCAAGTACTACACAAGTAGTACTCAACTTTTTTTCCATGAAGTTCATTACCCCTAAAAAGCTAAAAGTGACTTGAGGACAAATGTCTAATTTGTGGTATCTTTTATTCTGAACTGTTCACTTCCCCATTACACAGTAACTTTCTCCAGCCTCTTACGGAGATTGCCAAATGCCTGGAAGGTCTCAAGATATCTGACAATCTGCATCCCCTCCTCCTAGCGCAACCCCCTTCCTATCAACAAGAAGCATAGCATCTTTACATTCTCAATTTTAAACCTTAGAAGTTTATATCCAGAGATCCATACTTTAAAAAAAAACAGAAAGGAAAACACTTACAACTAGGTCAATGATGTCATGAGGAATGCAATTTCCAAGCAAAATTCTGAAGAAGGAAAGCTGTGGAAGAACTGAACCTGGTACCAGTTACACCTTACACCTTAGGGCAACAAACTGGGTAGGCTTAGTTTTAGGCACAGTGAGCAACAGAGAGTGCCAAATTCCTAGAATAATAATGTCATTCATTAATTCATTTCATGAATATTAGTAGGTACCTATGATGTGCTGGATTCTGTTCTAGGTCTTGGGGTCCACTGGCAAATACAACAGACAGCAATCCCTACCCACATGGAGTTTATGTTCTTGGGTGGGGGCAGAAAATAAGCAAGAAAAATGTAATAAGGTAGGCAAGGGGCATATCAAATGTTCATAAAAGAGATTGTAAGTTTAAAATTGACTGACATACTAGAAAACAAGATTTTTTTTCTTGGAGCCATGGTGTTTTATTACAAAGATAGAATAAAAACTTCAAAAACGAAATGATCCTTTCTAATTTAATGAAAAATTTGGATTTTTTCATTGTTTTCTGTACATGAGTTATATGCAACCCATGCAGTGCTGCAATCAATTTTTACACTGTGTGCCACATGAGCTGTATGTTACTCACGACATACTTATTGAATTTGTTTTTGACAATTGAGTCTTTTGTCATTCCACAAATATTTAGTTGTATCTGGAGTAGAGCTTGGGTGGACCTAGTATGTACAACAATGTCACATCACCACATACTATCATATCAATTTTGATTTCATTCAAATAGCCACCAGGCAAATATTCAAGGCAAAATGTACAATTGGAAGTTACAGAAAACAGGGAACCCAGATCCAGCATACGTGGCTGCACTTGGGCAGCCACCTGGAGTGGGGCGACTGGAGATGGAGGATGTGCTGATTAATAATGAAAACAATGAGCAGAGGTTACACAGCTTCAAGAGGCGCCAGGCTCAAAACTAGCGTGAGTTAAATATAATTCACATAGCAGTTAATGTGTTAAATATGACTATCAGAGAATGCCTCACTAAGGTGATATTCAAGTACAAACTCCTAGCTATGGGACTTCAAGTGCCTCAGGAAAATGTCTTCTGTACTTCAATGCCACCATCACCAGACCTCAACCCCTTAAAGGCATAGTATCCCCAATTTCTAGCACAAATATTTATTAATCTCTGTGTTTAAGACAAAGAGAGCTTCAAGATCAAGACCTTAGCCTTAGAGAAGTTACAAACTTCCATGTGGAAAAACAACTAAGAATGGTGTTAGGGGCTTTACTGAGGTGTAAATAAAGAGGTTTTAGGATAAAGGACAACTAGTAATTCTTCTTAGGGGAAGGAAGTATGTGTTCAGTAAAGCTGTTCCAAAGGCGGTGCTTTTAGACCTAATTCTTGAGAGGTGAATAGGAATTAATGGGGAGGAGAATAAGGTGGCAAGTTAGCTTTTCAGAAAGGAAGAAAAAAGGAACAGTTTGATTAAAGTCCCAGAGACAGGATCAGAAAGGACATTTTCTCCCTGACTATTCCTGCCTAAGGTACTCCTTCCATTCCATGACAAAATGAGCACACAATCACCCTCAGGCTCTCTGCCCTGGCTATTAGGAAATCCTCATCACTTCCCACATCCTAATTTCTCCCCTAGCCAGCAAAAGAGGATGAAGTTGAGTTAGGCACACATTCCTAGAATCCAGGCACACATGCCTAGAATCTTCTCCTAAGTTCAGGACAATTGCCATGAGAAGGTTTCCATTCATGTGGGTACACTCAGGGGTGTGCACTTATAGTAGCAACTGGACACATGTTGGAAATGAAGTGGGTAAGACAGCAGTGAGATAAGTGGTTCAAAGTCTCTGCTGTGCATCTGAGGTGGAGTCAAAGACAAAAACTTATATTTCAGCTTGAAAGTGAAATTTTTAATCACTTAATCCTCATCCATGAGCTAGTCAATGGTCTTAACATCCAAGACAGTAGAGGTGATGTGACAGGATAGGAACAGAAGCTCTACCTCCATCAATGATATGGGGCAAGACACTTAACTTCTCAGAGTCTTTTTTTCATCAGAACATGCTAATTATAGCCACTACTGCATAGAGTTATTGTGAGGATTGTGTAATTATGATGTACAGAACTTATCACAGTGTCTGGCTGAATAAAGTCTAATAATCATTATTAGTAGCTGCCTTTAAGAGGAAAATCTCAGAAAACATCAACCATAATGCTACATATACTCACAGACCAATTACTCCAGAACAGGCCTCCAAGTTCCACTTCACTGCTCTGACCTAGAGTGAGGCACCTGAAATTGTGTGACCAGAAATGTTCATCCTTTGCCCTACCTAAAAGAGCCTCACAAACCAAATCCTTTTCTACTAGGATTTCCAGTAGGTACTAAAAAAACAAACAAAAAAGCAGAATTAGGGCCACAACTCTGCATTGAACATTGTTTTCACTACAGCAGAGGAGAACACTTTAGGTCATTAATATTTCAATATCACTGGATTTATGAGGGAGGGGCTGAAAGAGTAGAAAAGAAACCAGTTAAAAATGGGTCCAAGATGTACTGCAGACTAATTTCTGCCACAAACGTACAAAGCCGAAGGTAAACTCTACCAAGAGCAGGATTCTGGAATGCTCCTCCGATCCTGAAGCAGTACAGCAGAGGAAGAAAAGATTGGTTTATGAGAAACTTAGCACTTTTTCAAGACACCAGAATTCTAAACAAATGATTTCACCACCAGAAAACCCATCTCATTCAATGTTAAGGGCTGGAGAAACACCTTTTCTACCCTGTTATAAACATCACCAGGAGCTAGAAGTATTCTATCCCCCGTCTGAGGGTTCTGAGGACCCTCCTCCAGAAGCCAATCTCCAGAGCCTGCTTGTAAGCAGTTCAGCTCCAGAGCACACAGTCCAATCCCTAGTCCCAAGTACAGAGAGAGCCCACTGAGGCAGGACTCAGGCCAAATGGCCTCCAGTCTTTACCTGTGGAGGATGGGCCAAGGCCAGAGAAACTGAGCTTTGAGGTCCAAGATCCAGAGACAGCACAAGTTAGAGACCCGGTGGGAGTGCTCAGAGTTGTGAGAGGAACCTGGGAAAAGGTGACTGGACGTCTAGTAGGGCACAACGCCTGTTAAGAGGTTTGATCCACTCCCGCCCCCAGGGCAGCTCTCTGGAGGGGCCCTGGCACCCACTGGCGGGAAAAGCCCGGGCACTCCACGTGAGGGGAGACAGAGAGAAGCCAGCGCCCAGAGGGGCACAGCTCACGTTAGCGACCGGTGGGCCAGGGAAGTTACCAGAAGAGGCCCCGGATAAAGAAAAGTATCTGGGAGGGACCGCCCCAAGCAGACGGGAGTGCAGTCCGGAAAGAGGACTGGGGAGACAGGACAGCGGTCAGCTTGGGAGAAGGAAAGCGGGAGAACAGAAAGTGAAGGGAAGGAAGCAGGACCCTGAAATGGGGCTGGAGACTGCTTCAGTAGAGAAAGGGGCTGGGGGCCCCAGAAGGAGCCCCGAACCGAGGGTGAGGGGGCGGCCGCTAGCTGCGGACCTACCTGTCACCTGCAACAGGTGCCACGAGAGGGCGAGACGACCAGTGCAGGATTCAAGGGAGGGTCTGCAGCTCTGGGAAGACCACAACCCCGCTCTGGCTGCCGGCCCTTCTCACCCTCCCGGGAGGCGGAAAAAGCTTCAACTTTCCCTGGAGCGGGGAGGAGCTGGACTCTTAAAGGGGCCGCACAGCTCTCCCGGCTCCTTAGTAGGGGGCCACGCAACCCGAAAGGGAGCCCTGAGAGCCAACGCCCTAAGGCACTGGTGGAATGTCCTCCCGGGTTAGGAACGGGAGCTTGGGGCTAAGAATAGTGGTCTAAGTCTAGGCGTGCTGCACTCTACGTCCTTCTGGGTTCGCTCTCTTTGAATGTAAAATCAAACTTCTTCCGTTCAGCTAAGCTAAAAGTTGCAAATTGTCTCATACTTTTTTTTTTTGTCTCATGCGTTTAAGAAGATAAAGAGTCTGAGCTATAAATTTAGGAAGATAAAATAATGATATCATTCTGATCCTCTAGCTTTTGGCCTTTTTGGCAAATGAAAAGTGTCTAAAATAGAAACATTTGGGGCAAAGGACATAGACTAAATTTACATATACGCACTCAAAGACACAACTGATTAAAATATTCACCTCACTAGTAATCCAAAAAAGAGCAAATTAGAACAATAATGAGATTCATTGATAAAGAGTTTTGTTTGTGTTTTTAATAACACTTGATGACAAATCAGCCACCAAGCTTCCTCATAATTTGCTGGTAGGAGGGTATGTTGATTAAAAACCCTTTTAGAAAACATGTGAGCAATTTATATCAATAGACTTTAAAATGTTCATCTTATAAGTAAGGTGATGGTTATGTTAACCAGTTTGATGTAAGCATTCCACATTGTATATCAAAGTAGCACATTGTACCCCATAAATGCATTAATGTGCACAGTTACGATTTAGTAAAAGAAATCAAAAACTAAAATGTTTATCTCTATCCAGTAATTGCAAATTCCTCTCTCTCTTTTTATCTCCCCCATCTTCCTTAATTAGCCATTAAACATGCTCCAGTCTTTTTTATCTGTCATCAGCAATTAAATATGCTCAGGTTTTCACCAGGTTAAAAATTCTGCCTATGCACAAAGTCCCTCTTGTACTCCTTTACATGGGCAAATTTATTGAAAATGTACTTTACAAGTGCATTTGTAATTCTCATTCCCTCACTTCTCGTTCATTTCTCAACCCTCAGCAAGCTGGCTTCCTTCCCTCACTGAACGTGTGCTCAATAAAATACCCACCCAATGACTTCTGTGTTAATAAATTCATTAATAAATAAATAAATAGGGCATTTTCAGTCCTTATATCGCTTGACCTCTCCCCTGTATTTAACACTGTTAGCTATTTCCTCCTTAAAACTTTTCCTGGCATCTATGACATCATATGCGCTTGCTTTTTCTCCTTCTTTGCCCTCTCCTCAGTCACATTTTTTGGTTCCTCTTCTGTTATCTAATCTCTGAAAGGTAGGCGTTCTCAGGACTAGGATACATATACTCACTCCCTATCAGGGGTCCTCAAACTTTTTAAACAGGGGGCCAGTTCATTGTCTCTCAGACTATTGGAGGGTTGGACTGTAGTTTAAAAAAAAAAAAAACATGAACAAATTCCTATGCACACTGCACATATCTTATTTTGAAGTAAGAAAACAAACGGGAACAAATACAATCACACTGCCGCATGTGACCCGCAGGCCACAGTTTGAGGACCCCTGCTAAATAATCTCTTTCACTCACTTGGCTTTACTTACCATCTCCATGGCCACGTCTTCCCTGGGCCTGACTAATGACAATTTCCATTTCATCCATTTGTTTTGTTGTCCTTTTCCTTTAAATCTTGGACTTTCAACCCTACCTATGATTCAGTAGGGTTTGGTACTTATGTGTGACACTGACAGGTAAATTAGTACTAGCGTTCTAGTTTCAGCCACTTTTTTAAAAGTTTATTCTGATTGCTGTATTATATTAGAAAAGTTTTAAACAACGAAGCTAAAGCTATGTGAAAGTTGAGCTCAAAGTAGAGGAAAAGTTACTAGAAAGTAGTAGTACCTCGCTGCCTTCTCCAATAGTAGAAATCTATGTTCCCCGTGATGCTTAGCACATTAAGAATGAGTGTGTCTGTTCCTTATATATGAAAGGAGGACTCTGTGTCCTCCCTCTGGGTAAGACACATGCTTTGAATGGCTTTTCTATTAATGGAGCACCCCATAGGCTCAAACTATGCCCTTTATGACTGACAGCTCATTTGTAAAAAGGTTCAGAGGGATAAGGTGTGAACTTTATGGCTACGGAAACACAAGATTCTCTTCTATTGGAAGCTAATTAGCCCACAAAGGTGATGGAACTATAGCTTGGGCCTTAATTGGCATTCTACTCTCATCAACAACTCTTTCTAAACATATTTATAGCTTTCTAGACAACACATAGTCTATACATAGATGCATATTTTACCCCAAGCTAGCTAGAGATTTACTCTTTGTAAAAGCTATATAGATTTCTATTTCCTTTCTTTACTTATCCTGGCTCAGGTTCTTTTCTGATGGACTTCATTTTTTTTTTTTTTAATTGTTGGGGATTCATTGAGGGTACAATAAGCCAGTTTACACTGATTGCATTTGTTAGGTAAAGTCCATTTTGCAATCGGGTCTTGCCCCTAAAAGGTGTGGCACACACCAAGGCCCCAACCCCCTCCCACCTTCCCTCTCTCTGCTCTTCCTTTCCCTACCCCACCCTCCTTCTTTCTCTCTCTGCTCTCCCTTTCCCCCACCCCCGCCATGAACTTAATTGTCATTAATTATCCTCATATCAAAATTGAGTACATAGGATTCATGCTTCTCCATTCTTGTGATGCTTTACTAAGAATAATGTCTTCCACTTCCATCTAGGTTAATATGAAGGATGTAAACTCTCCATTTTTTTAATGGCTGAATAGTATTTCATAGTGTACATATACCACAGCTTGTTAATCCATTCCTGAGTTGGTGGGCATTTAGGCTGTTTCCACATTTTGGCAATTGTAAATTGAGCTGCAATAAACAGTCTAGTACAAGTGTCCTTATGATAAAAGGATTTTTTTTCCTTCTGGGTAGATGCCCAGTAATGAGATCGCAGGATCAAATGGGAGGTCTAGCTTGACTGCTTTGAGGTTTCTCCATACTTCCTTACAGAAAGGTTGTACTAGTTTACAGTCCCACCAGCAGTGTAAAAGTGTTCCCTTCTCTCCATATCCATGCCAGCATCTGCAGTTTTGAGATTTTGTGATGTGGGCCATTCTCACAGGGGTTAAATGATATCTCAGGGTGGTTTTGATTTCCATTTCTCTAATAGATAGGGATGATGAACATTTTTTCATATGTTTGTTAGCCATTCGTCTGTCTTCTTTAGAGAAGGTTCAATTCATGTCTCTTGCCTATTGGCATATGATATTGTTGGCTTTTTTCATGGATTAATTTGAATTATCTATAGATCCTAGTTATCAAGCTTTTGTCTGATTCAAAATATGCAAATATCCTTTCCCATTCTGTAGGTTGTCTATTTTCTTTGGTTATTGTGTCCTTAGCTGTACAGAAGCTTTTCAGTTTAATGAAACCCATTTGTTCACTTTTGTTGTTGTTACGATTGCCATGACAGTCTTCTTCATGAAGTCTTTCCCCAGGCCAATATCTTCCCGTGTTTTTTCCTATGCTTTCTTTGAGAATTTTTATTGTTTCATGCCTTAAATTTAAGTCCTTTATCCATCTTGAATCAATTTTTGTGAGTGGGAAAAGGTGTGGATCTAGTTTTAGTCTTTTACAGGTGGATATCGAGAACTCCTGACAGTATTTATTGAATAGAGAGTCTTTCCCCCAAGGTATGTTCTTCTTTGGTTTATCAAAGATTAGGTGGTTGTAAGATGTTAGTTTCATTTCCTGGTTTTCTATTCAATTCCAAGTGTCTATGTCTCTATTTTTGTGCCAGTACCATGCTTTCTTGACCACTATGGCTTTGAAGTACAGCCTAACA
>CAUYPK010011885.1:0-33347 GCA_963574355.1 Loris lydekkerianus | reverse complement strand
ATATAATCACAGGGGAGGGGCGGTTTCCCGGTACACATAGTCATGAGCATACTTGTTTTGCAACTATTGCTTATCATCTGCTTCAGGGTTCAGTTGAATCTGTAACTAAAATCTTTATAACCTTTTTTAGAGTCAGCTTAAAACTTTTTATTCTTACAGATAAAATCAAATATGTGACAAAATGGCCATTGTCCAGTATATTACAAAAATGTGAACATTATTTCTCATAAAAATGTTATCAGTTTAATTATCCATAAAATTTACTTTTAAAACACTTTGAATACATTGGTTTTAACATTCTTTTTAACATTATCATTTTGAACACATTTTTAAATCAAGTAATTCTATGAAGTTATCATTAAGAACTATACCCCCTCAATTCTATCCTCCAAATTATCAGAGATTATGGCATATTTATTTTAATATTCTATTAAATATATGGTTATATTAAATATGTTTAGTATACAATCTTAAATATATATTTATAATTATAAATTGTCTGAATGGCATGCTCATACTAATATTTGATACAAACTTTCAACTTCATACACTATCTAGTGACTAAAAACAGTGGGTTTCGATCTTATACACAAATCTCTATGGCATACCCTCTCTTTTTACTAAGCTAATTGTGTCCTATATAATTTGCTTCCCCTTTTGATATATAGATATATAAATGGATCTAGGGACAGAGATTTACAGTTAATTACACGATTATAAATATTTGAATGGTTAGGATTATATAAACTGTGCTTTCTTTTTTTTGTATTTTCATTTAAACTGTACAGCATATTATATTCCTCTTTGTATACAACTTTTTAGTTCTTTTTCTGAATTTAATTAATTCCTCATATTCATGTAATTCATTTTATTTCATATGTGGCTTTCTCAATATCTCTGTCTGAAGTCTGAAATCCCTTCCAATACTGCTTTTACCTCTATTAATCTAATGGAATTGTTCCTAAGTATTTTCACATTTATAGCTGTAGTACCCATTTTTAGTATAGTGACAGAAATTGTTTGTGACATAAATTGTTTGTTACAGATTTTCATTGCATAGGGCATTGGACTGTATCTTGAAGTAGGCTGGCTATACACGGTATTTTTAGAATTGAATTATTACTTAAACTGAAGATTATTGTTTTAAAAGGTTGAAGTAATTTGGGGTGAATAAGCTAGGTACCCATAACTGGATGTAGTGACTTAGTTGTAGGCTCACCTACTTTGTTTATTTTAAAGCCACAGTATAAATCTAAAAACTATCTTCTTTTTGTTTTAGGACACATAAACTAGTCAATGTCACATCTGAACATCCTTTCTTCAGTTATCTGGAAGGTCAAGACGTTTATAATTTTTAGAATATCACAAGTCCTTTTATTATCTTATTTTTTTCTGAAATATTCTATGCTTTCAATTAATAAATGGGAAAGTATACTTAAATAAATTTTATATAACAGTATTTTATACAATACAAGAAAATATTATTTAAGATATCAGTTATTACTTTAGTATTTATTGTACTTCTTATTTCAGATATACATCTCATTAGACTTTATTTTAGCCAAAATGAATCTGGCATTCAGATTCAATGTATGTTTCTATTTTATAAATAATGTTCCCTGAGTACATAACAATATAAAAGATGTAACAATATAAAAAATGTTGTTTTTTTATTTTATTTTATTTTATTTTATTTTATTTTATTTTATTTTATTTGACAGAGTCTGACTCTGTCATTAGGTAGATTGCCAGTGGCCTCAGCCTTCCTCAAAGCAACCTCAAACTCCTGGATTCAAGTGACCCTCCTGCCGAGCCTCCTGAGTAACAGGGACTTCAGGCATGGGGAGGCCACTCTTGGCTAATTTTTTTATTTTTAGTAGAGACAGGGTCTCCCTCTTGCTCAGGCTGGTCTCAAAGTCCTAACTAGGTTCATGAGGTCCTCTGGGCTCAGCCTCCCAGAATGTTGGCATTATAGGCAGAAGTCACTGCACCCAGCCTGATATGAAAGTTTTTGATTTTTTTTATCAATGCATTTGGATTATAAGATTTCAGAATTTTAAGAGTCCAGTTTTAAACTTCTTTTTTTGTACCAAAATTCAGAATCTGAAATTGAGTTTAGATCTGTACCTATTTATCAGAATGAAATTAGTATTTCAAAACACATTAATTATGGCATTTTCCTATAGGTTTCCATTGTATCGGCAATTTCTGTACGACTTCTATCTATCTATGACATGTGTTTCACCATTTTTATTCCTGACCTTTAAGTCATTGCTTATGATACCCATAGGTAGAAGTTATTTATCAATATGTTAGTTGATGAAAAACTCTTACATATGAGAATAAACATGTAAACATGCTTGTTCAAATTAATTGTGATTTTAAATATCTTTACCAAATTTTCATGTGTTCTACGTTTTTCCTAAATGAATTTACCTCAAATTAACATTACTCACAAACTTGATTATCAGATGTTAAGATCTTCTATTTATCTCAAACATATACATGTAAATATGTTTATTTACATATAAATATACATTTGTATATATCATATAAAAAAGAAATCTGAATCCAGAAATAGACATTAAAAATTATATCGGTTGTGAAGATTTAGTATTTTAAATGTTTAGGCAGACTTTTGTTAATTGACATGAAATATCAGAAATACAGTTTTATTCATTAACAAAGTACCTTTAGGCTTGGTGCCTATAGCTCAGCGGCTAGGGTGCCAGCCACATACACCAGAGCTGGTGGGTTCGAATCCAGCCTGGGCCTGCCAAACAACAATGACAACTGCAACCAAAAAAAAGTAATAATAAAATAAAATAAAATAATAGCCAGGCATTGTGGCGGGCACCTGTAGTCCCAGCTACTTGGGAGGCTCAGGCAAGAGAATCACTTCAGCCCAAGAATTTGAGGTTGCTGTGAGCTGTGACACCACAGCACTTTACCAAAGGCAACAGCTTGAAACTCTGTCTCAATAAAACCAAAAGAGCAAACACCAAAAACAAAAAACACAAAGTAACTTTAATCTCTCTTCAATGAGTCCAAGAGCAGATATGTTAGGTAGTGGTCACTTTCACTAAAAAGACGAAATCTCCAGATTTTATAGGGTATCATATGATTTTGAATTCTGAAAGGGTATGAATATACTATACACTTTACTCATTTTTAAAAAATATTCTTTATTTGTTGTTTATTTATTATATACTACTTGAGTATAATACACAAACTGATTATAATTTAATATATAAATCTAGGTCCAAAGGTTTTGTTTTTGTTTTTTTAATTTCAGATTAATATGAGGATAAAAATGGGTAGGTTACAAACTAGGTCCAAAGTCTACTTATTTTGATCTCATCAAAAAGAAAAAAAGAAATCACATCTTTATTTCTGAGTAGAATAAGGCCTTTCCTCGATTCGCATAGGTTTCTCTACCCAAAGTGGTAAAAAAGGAGAGGAAGGGAGGGAGAGGAGAAGAAAAAGATAACTGTATATGGTCCGCATTTCTAAATAAATGTTTCTTTCCTGCATAAAATCATGTGGCTAAGTACATGTTCACACTAAAGCCTCATTAATTTGTGAGGAAGACAAGGCTGCTTCTATAAATCTCTATAATTACACTGTGACAGGAAGCTGGGGATTTTTTTCTTTAACTGCCAACACATTTGCCTTTTGAACAAAACCACTTAATAAAGTATCAGGATAGAAAAGTCATTACAGAGCCCAATTCATTGGGTCAATATGTAGCTTTGCATTTACACACATAGAAATGGACTCTACGCTAACATTTATTTGTTTGATCTCTTTTGTGTCTTTATAGACTTGATAATTGTGTAAATTCTATAGAGCAGATGAAGACTCTTCTATAGTTTTAACAAACTAGGAGAGGAATGTATTAATTGTACATTACTGTTTTACTCACAACTTAAAATTGGTGTTGTAGTTATACATAAAGAACATTAAGAAAACAATGAAAAGGTTGAGAAAAAGATGCTTACCAAATTTCAACTACAATGAAGGCAAGTGGGTTTATTTTCATTAATTGATGGCCTATCCTCAACTTCCCTGTTTTGAGGTACTTGGAAAGGACAGGGATGACACACTTCCCATCTGAGGATTTCCTCGTTGTAAAGTCACTCACTACACCACATTCATAAGTGGATCTTTCTTTAGTACATTTAGATGTTAAAAATTTTTCCTGGATATTTGACATTTGGGTGACAGAAGACTTGATTTTGTGAAATGTGCTGTTAATGGGCATAACAAATACAGCAAAAAGAATGAACATGTTAGTTTAAATAGCTGTTCTGTGCTGACCTCAAGATCAGTAATCCTATTTAGAACAGCTCAGTGATATATATATACGCACAATCTTGCATTATTTACGAAAGCCTTTGTAGTTTTCCACACTTATTTTTATTTAGTCCTCAAACACGTAGAAGTACCAGAATGCAGAATTTTTATAATTTAAGTCATGTTCATATTATCGAAGATGTAACATAATCTTTAATAGCATATAGAATTTTTTATACTTGTAATACCCCCTTCTATACTGCCAAGCAGATAATTGATCATAAATTTTTGTTGATTTCTGATTTATTTAAAACAGCTTCCTTGTGAAAAAAATAAAACACATGAGGGATACATATTTTTGAGCTAAAATGAGAGTAGAAAGTGTAACTAGCCTGTGAAAGGACTGAGCCCAACAATAGCACTGGCTTCTCTGTACACTTTTGTGGTACCAAATTGAGACTTAAATTCAGATTTTTTTTTGGTTTTTGTAAAAAAAAAAAAAAAAAAAAAAATAGCAAAATGTGATGAAAAACTAGTGAAACTTATACTATGAATAAATGTTAAAACTTACAATATCTTTTATTGTGCATACAAAGATATTCAAGACTATTTCAACAATCAGAGATTCAGCAACCAGCAACTGTAACTTTTAAATATAGTGGTTAAAATTAAATTTAGAATCATGTATTAATATTTGTATTAATTTTCTCTTATCTGTGGGCAGAGGACAAGACATATTGGCTGAGTTGGCAAAGGATGTGACTGTGTAAATAAACTTTCATCGACCCATGAATGGATTAATAAATTGTGGTATATGTATACCATGGAATACTATGCAGCCTTAAAAAAAGATGGAGCCTTTACCTCTTTTATGTTTACATGGAAGGATCTGGAACATATTCTCCTGAGTAAAATATTCCAAGAATGGAGGAAAAAGTATCCAATGTACTCAGTACTTCTATGAAACCATCTTATATTTACTCACACTTTCTTATGAAAGATAGAACACAACTATAGCTCAGGATGAAGGAGAGAAATGAAGTGAGAAGGGAGGGGAGGGGAGAGGTTTGATAGAGGGAGAGCAAATGGCGGGACCACACCTATGCAGCATATTGCAAGGGTACAAGTCAAATCTGTCAAGTGTAGAACATAAATATCTTAACACAATAATCAAGTAAATGAGGTGAAAGCTATGTTGATTGGTTGGATGTAACCACATCAGGTTGTATAAAAATATCAACACATTGTACCCCACATATGCATAAATGTATTCATGATCTATGTGTATATGACTTAATACAAAATAAAATAAAGTAAAATCTAACAGGATATGTTTTTCTTGTTGTGGCAGGAAACCCCCCGCTGACATTATGGAATATTTCAAAGACATCTAAAATAGCTTTGTCAATTTTGAATGATTCTCATTCTAAAGGAAATTTATAATCTAATTACATCCAGGAACAATGCCTGGGTTGATTAAATCATATCAAATAAGGAAAATATGGGAGGAAACGTTTTTGGTTTTATCCACCTAAGAAAACAACTATTTTGTTACGGGGATAAGAGTAAACAAAGAAGATTCGTGTCAATATTAAAAGATCTGAAACACTGTCATGTGAGTAAGATGTGTCTATTATTTTCCCTCCCCATAGAGAAAATCAATTCGTTATTACATATTTTTTAATGAACTAGAACGAATGTCCTAAATTGTGTTGTTTGTTTATTGCTCAGTTGTATCCAAAGAAAATGAGTAATGAGAAAGTTTGTGTGGAATGGGGGTATAATTTCAAATAAATAAAATAGGGTGATTAGGGAAGACCTCACTAAAAAGATTCCATATCAATTTCTGTTGCTGAATTGTCAAGAAATGTAAGTTTTGTTCATTGATTATCTGATTAGCAAAGTGAATGTCATCCGTGACTTTGTAAAGAGTAGTTCCTGACCAGTGTTTCGGGAGGAAGCCTGCCTGAAATGAGTTTAAGAAAAGAAAGAGAAAAATTGAAGACAGCAAAGGTAAAGAACCAGGATAAAAATTTTGTTCTAAAAAATAGGGCAAAAATTTTAAAGGGTATGTGGAATGAGGAACAAAGAGAGAAAGCTTTATGATGATTGTTTTTGATCAAAGAGATGAAAACATGTTGTGTGCTGATGGAAATGATTCGGTAGTGGAGGAGGCAGGAGAGGAGCTAGAGAGAAAACACAATTCCCAGAGCAATATACTCTGAGTACGAGAAGAGACAAGTTACACAGTCAATGTGGAGAAAATAACCATTAATGGAATTATGAACAATAAAAAAACGAAGGTGAAATAAACAGGCACAGGAGCAAGTAGGTTAATATATGAAATAAGATAACATTCTAGAAGTTGTTTTTATAATTCCTCTTGTTTAATAAGTGATATGGGAATTAAGATCACCAGCTGATAATGAGGATGAAAAATGAGAGGTTTAGAAAAATGTGTGTAATTAGATTAGGGAAAGCTATGATCTATGTGAGGGATTCAGGGTTCACTTGAAGATATGGGGCTATGAATCAAAATGTGATCCTCACTCATATTCAGCTGTGTCAGCTTCGGAGGGCGTGGAGAAAGGGATCGACCAGGGCTGAAGTTTTAGAAATGAGTGTTTATTAGAATCTCATGACAGACCATGAAAGTTCATTGGATAAAGGGCAATAAGAGGATATCCAGTGGTGAGGACCGTGAAAAGTAGATAGATTAATGGAATGCTTGATTTTGGAGTAAGGTTACCATATAAAATACATGTTGTGTGGTTAAATTTGAATTTCAAATAAGCAAACAATGACTTTTGGAATAAATATGGCTCAAATATGCACGAGCTATGGTACAAATCTTCTGTTCTTTGTTTGAAAGACAAATGTAGCTTTCATTTTGGTTTGATTTTTTTTTTTTTTTTCTCAATCTGACCATCCTGTTCTGGAGGAGTTCAAAGATTTGGGGGCTGGAATTTTTGATACATGACAGGAAACTTAAGAAGTGGTAGTTTCTGCAATAATTAATATTAAAGTAATGGAGCAGTTACAATTACCTATAGCAAGGCTAATTGATTGTGATTGACCATTGGATTTATCACAGAACTTGAGAGTGCTGATGATATGAAGGATTATTAGCAAGGATATTCAGATCACCAAAAGTAAGACAGAGGTGAAGATGTGTTAAGAACACCAAGGAATTTCAGCAAAATCCTGATGAGCCTTAAAGAAGGCAAATGGACCTTAAGACTAAAATGAAACTCTATCATGATGAAGGTGGAAAGAACAGAAGCTGAAATTAGAAAATGAGCAGAACATAGTAGGACTAACTAAGCAGAAGTAAATACTGTCAGTAGTCTACACCCATGTGTGACAGAAATAGATCTTCGAAGCTAAGTACTACAATGAAGTAGATACATTTCTGGCAGGTCTGCATTTCTATCTTACATAAAATGTTAACTTTTGTAATAAAAATGCACAGTTATAGACAAGGCAAAGACACAGGATTTTAATTGAATGCACTTTTAACATTTTAATCATATAATCAGTCATTGACAAGCACGTTTTGCTTTCTTAGTTTGATGAGTGATATCAGTAAGTGACATATTTGAGAATAAAGCTGGTTTTACTTTTTACAGTAAAATATATGAATAAGCGCCATCGCTATGTTTATTTTAAAATTACAAATGTTTCCCAAATAATCTATTTTGAAAAAAAATTGTTAGTAAGAAATCATGCATATATGTTGTGTGTGTGTCTGTGTATCATAAAATTCAGCATACCGTTCAATTTTTGAACCTCTGGGAATGAGGTTGTCATTTTATCCTAAAGACCCCATAATAATAGACTAATGCCTAGAATTAATTTATAGTATGAAAGCCTTTTTTCTATTTACCTCATACTGACATATTAGTGTATAGAATCAATTTATAGCATTAGTGTCCTTTTTCTATATTCCTCAGGAGCAGTACTCAGAAAAAATATACCCAATCTCTGGCTTATATAAATTTCTCTGCTGAGATTTTTCTGCATAGAAAACATATCAAACATATAAGAAGAAAAAGAGCATTAAGTCTTATACTTACTATATTGACCTAAATTTCTTCTAGAACAAATAAATGTATTACATCAATAATTGAGAAAGAGTCTTGGGAACATCTACCCGGTTACTACAGTCAGAGGAAGTGGTTGTTATGTGAGGCGCTACTGGGGTACAACATGCCTGCTATGAAGCCTCGTTAATTGTAGGTAATTTGTTGTAAACAAATCACAGGAAAGCACTAAACTTGGAATCTGGAGGCTAAATTTTAATTGGATTTTGCTACTAATTAGATGTATAATTTGGGGGGAGTCGCGTATCTTCTCTGGATACCTGCAACATGACATTAACAAATGAGGTAAAGGGCTGTGAGTCATTCTCAACTTTGGGAGACACACAAAAAACAGACCAAGTTCCTTGTCCACCGACGAGGTAAAAGCCAATATGCCAGGATAGCAGGGCTTGCAGTACAGAAAGGATTTGATATTGCAAGGCACCAAGTGAGATAGCAGCTGTCAAACTTAGCAATTAAGGAAATCAGACATTTTATACTTAATAACCTAATATTATTACATGGTTTGTAGTTCAAGTCTTTTACCCATTATGATGTTGATATCTGTATGCTTCTTTTCTTTTTGAATTGCTTTTTTTCTTTTGGAATTAATTCCAAAACCAACTAAGGACTATTGGGGGCAACATGTATGAAAACAGCCATCTCTTCCTTGCTGCCTTTTAAGTTCTCTTCATTATAAATCAAGTGTCCAAATTTCTTCTTGGTCTCTTGGCTAAGATCAAGTGCAATAAATCAAGTGTTCACACACAGTTGGATGTTTGAAATGTTTTTCTGAATATCTCTCCTGAAATTTGAACTTTATTGATAATTCTACTGTTTCAACTATTAGCTTTTATAATAATTCTTGCTATCTAACAGAATAAAAATCAGAATTTTTTTCTTCTTGAAAATCATTCTGGCTAAACTTCATTCTTTGCATTTCATTATTTTTGGTGTTATGTACAAACAAAACTAGAACTACTTGTATTTTATGTAGTGTTTATTCACTGTGAAAAGAATTCACATCTTTAAAAATATATTATTTAAAATCTGCCAATATTCCTTCACAGTTTTCTTGTGTATTAGCTTAACTTCCAAACCTTTGTATATAAGTTTATTATCTTTGCATTATTTATTCTTTGCTGATTCTGCTGGGTCTTGAGAATATGATCTAAATATGTAATAACTATCAAATAGAGACTGAGTCATTTGCCTTTAAAGCTGATTTTTTGCCCATATGACCTACTTACAGTATGTATGTTTTATTTTCATCGTTCCTTGATCTGTTTAGATTACTAAAGCATGTATTTTATTTTTCTTATTAGTATGTGTTTAATTATTTTGAGGAGAGCTATCTTAGGGATTATAGAATAAAAACTTGATTTAATAAATTCTAAAGTAAATCTATATTAACCACTCATCAGGCAATGCAAGAATCTAAGGAGGTCTTATTTCTTCTTTTGCACTCAACATACCCTTATACAATTGTGGTCATGTATGTTTATTCTATGTGCTCTTTAATTATGTTTAATACAACAGTGTCCATTTACACACACATACTCAATGCAGTAGAACTTCTGTAAGTTGACCACTTAATGACAGTTAACAAACTAGTTAACATATGGCAATGGTCAACATAAGGAACTGGGGCTACCGTACTACAACATTCATGCAGTATGTGTCCCATCTATGAAAATTAGATCAACTTAAGGAGGTGATCAATGTAGAGACAACTGTGGAAGTTCTACTATATTTATCTTTTCTATATTTCTTCCTATGTGAGTATCTTCCTTTCTGTTTAGGATAATTTTTATCCTGACAAAACAAATTAGTCTGTTTGAATATTTCAATTTTGGGGGGGTACTGCTCGTGACAATTCTTAGGCTACTATTTATCATAATTTATCTTTGTATTTTCTTCATTTTTAAAGAATATTTTTGCTCTGAATAAATTTCTTGGCTGGTAGTTAATTCATCATAACACTGAATCTCATTTACATAAATTTATGTCATACATTTTCTGTTAACAAATAAGCTGTCAGTAATATCTTTCATTATTTGAGGTAAAATATAATTTATCTATAAATTAAGATTTTTACTTGTTTCTTTCTTCTAGCATTTTAAAGTTGACAGATCTAGGTGATTTGTTAAAATTTTCTTCATCTTCTTTTTCTTTTTTACTTTTTAACAAATTCTGCTTGAGAAATATATTGCTTTCTGCATCTTTAATTTTTTTTTATATACTTTCTGTTTATAAATAAGCTAATGATGGTATTCTCACTTCTTTGAGGTAAGATAATATTTCTCTCAGAATTATATTAAGACTTTAGATTTGGCTCTTTCCCTTAGCATTAATATTTATTATGCTAAACTTTTCTTCTACATTATTTTATTTTGGTTTATTTTGATTTTAAAAATATTTCTAACTGAACTTTATATTGCCTTCTGCATCTGTGGTTTGGTGTTTTTATTGAATGAAAGTACTACTCGGAATACTTCCTAATTTGAACTGGACAAGTATTTGCATTTCAGAATTATCAAAACCTTATGCAAAGGAGAGGATGACAGTCTTAGTTCATGTGGTGTTTCTTTCTTTACCAAATATAAACCCTACTGATCCTCTCTGCCTTGATTTACTTCCACACTTATATTCAGGTTTTCTGTTTATTCTTATACTGTATGAATAATCCAAAACAATGTAGGCTATTATTTCTAGATAAATAATGCAAATAAGGTTCTAGAGACATCCAATACGTTATTTCTAACAAACGATAGAATCTGAAAAATTTAATTAAATCTATAGATCACCGAAGCATGATTATTCTGAAAAATTATTTTTAGAAGGGTTGTCTTAGAGATTCTAAAAATTAAAGCTTGATAAACTTCTAATTTTAAAAGAAAAGCTTAAATACGTGCTTATAATTTTCTCAAATTTTTCAAGAATTATGCTTATCTATAAGAGCACAAGAAGTTCCACAATATAGTATATTTATTAAAACACTTATAATTAAATTTTGATTGTCAAGAGTATCTTTTGTTATCAGTTATCACTCTATGACATAGGTGTGTATAGTTTTTTATGTGTAGTAAGCTACAGTATACTAAATAAGGTAGCTTATGTATACATATGTAATTAACAGATATTATTAAAATATGAATTTAAAAAGAAATTACTTAAGTGCGGTTGGACCATTAAGTTTGTAAAGTCATCCTAGGAGAAGTGCTGCATACCTCAATGCTGGATATCACTTAACTCCTGTCACCTTCGCACTCCCCTGGGAAGCTGGGCACCAATGCCATCGCCAAGCCTACCTTTCAAAAGCAGCTTTTCTGGGATGAATTAATCAACTTAATTGTCAGACGTTCACATGGTAAGAGCTCTGATGGCCATTTCAGAAAAAGAGTTCCAAAATTGCCCTGAAAGGTGGGCCAGGTGCTGGCACCGCTGCATAGTTTCCCAGGGGAATACTTCAAAGGTGATCAACTTGCTGAAACTGAAACCATTACTGCATGAAGTTTCCCCCATTGGAGAGTGTTAACGTGCAGGCCAGCAACATAGGGGAATTAAGAACTTCTCTGAGGAGTTTTTGTTCAATGAAAGACATGAGTTCATAGACATGCCCTTCAGCTCCCGTGTCTCCTGGATCGGATAACTCTGAGTGAGTGACCCACTGTCTGCCGAGGGTACCTTGCTTCCTAACATAGCCATAGAGGCTTTTTCCCATTACTTTCTTATTTCCTCACTCCTCTACTAACGTTTCCTTGGATCTCACCCCAAATGAAGTATATTTGAAATCTAATACTATTTTTAGAACTTATCCCAATGTATAGTATGGTCTTTCTTCTCTACTGCACACTCACCATTTCCATCTGCATACCCCCCAAAATTATCAGTTTGCTGTGTCCAGATGTAGCCTTTGGAACCCTACTCTTCCTTTCCATATAATGTCAACAATTTTTTCAGATTCGTTCATTATAATTTAGAACCATTTTTTTTCCCTTTTTCTTTAGAGACAGAGTCTCACTATGTCATCCTTGGTAGAGTGCTGTGGCATCACAGCTCACAGCAACCTCCAGCTCTTGGGCTTAGGCAATTCTCTTGACTCAGCCTCCTGAGTAGCTGGGACTACAGGTGCCCGCCACAACGCCTGGCTATTTTTTTGTTGCAGTTTGCCCGGAGCCAGGTTCGAACCTCTACCCTCGGTATATGGGGCTGGCGCCCTACTCACTGAGCCATGAGTGCTGTCCTAGAGCCATTTTTCACTCCTCTTTTTAATAACAAATTTAGGGTTATAGTTGGTTACCTCTCTTTTGAAATCCCTATGAAATCTTTATACGTTCCAATTCTTTATAGTTCCCTCACTGCTGCCTTTGTTACAGCTACCATAAGTGCTTCCAACCTTGCCACTCAAGGACAAATAAAGTGGCCTTATAAAAATTATATCACACTATGGCACTTTTATGTTGCAACCATCCACAGAATTTATGTAACCCATATTAAGCTATAAATATCCTAATTGGGCTTATATGATTTGACATGATTTGGTTCCTCCTCCCTTTTCTGACATCATCTTCTACCACTGCTACCACCGGCCTGGTCACTCAGCCCATCCAAGCCTAGAGTGGCAACAGCCCTTCAGTAATGGTCTTTCTTCTAAGAAATTGCATTTGCTTTTCTCTGTACCTAGAAGATTATTCCACAAAATGACTCTATCCTATTCCCTTAATTATTCATTACTCCCTGGAAATGTCTTAGGAGAGAGTTGCCTGAAAACTCTACGTGATAAAACCAAATCCCCTACATCATTCTTTATCTCCATACCCTGATCATATTGCCTCATAAAATTGATTTTAATATAATATTTAGTTTTATGTGTATATTTGTCTACCTTTGTATTTATTTTTTTCTATTCCATTAGAGTATAACTGCCATGGTCTCAACAATATTGTCTCAAATTCTGTATCCTCAGAATTGTTTAATGAATACCTATTCATCCTATTAATGAAACAAATTGTTATTTGTTTAATGAATACCTATTTAATGAATTCATGTGGAGATGGGTGATTTTGCTGCAGTGTAAGTTTCAGGACAGTGGAACCAATTGCCTAGATTCATAGTATTTGTTTAATAAGTATCTGCTTAATGAATGAATGTGTGAATGGGTGGATGATTTTCCTGCAGTGTAAGTTAAAAGAAAGTGAAATAACTGTAGGCTACCCAATGCGATATATTATAAATTTTATTTCTAAGCCAAACATAAGCCTTGCCAGACATAAAAGGACAGATTTTATTCATATACTACTGAAGAACTTATTCCAAAAGTTGTGATGTAAAATTATTTCATTCATTTCATTGATGTTTCTAATTACTAGTTAGTTCAGACATATCCTCTAGCATATATTAAAATAACTAATTAAAATGTAAGAACAAGAGGGAAACATACATATACAAATATGTGACTTAGATTATTACTTATTACCTCTTACCTTTGTTAGTTTGTGTATCAATTACTTATTACCCTAAACCGAGAGTCACTTATGTATCATAATTGTCATTCTGGTAGTAGCTACATTAGTTGTAATTTGTTTTGGTTAATTTTTAGGTGATCATTTAATGCAATTTAAATCTTCATATGTTATACAAAAAATGTGTTTATGTGTATGTGTGAATGAACATGTGCTTGTACATACTTACGTGAATATTTTTCTAGAAAGAATTTTTCTAGATTTTAGAAAACATTCCATGGTCATTGTATAAAAACATTAAAGAAACTCCATGAATATCTGATCTGAAGCAAATATACATTCTGTAAATAGAAAATGTATCAAAAAATAAGTGCTGAATAGCTACACTTAAAAAATAAGAGAAATACCTGGGCATGGTGGCTTACACCTGTAATCCTAGCCCTCTGGAAGGCTAAGGTGGGTGGGTTGGTCGAGCTCACAAGTTCCAGATCAGTCTGTTTCTAATACAATAGCTGGGGATTTAGCCAGGGGCCTGTAGTCCCAGCTACTTGGGAGGCGGAGCCAAGAGAATCGCTTGAGCCCAAGAGAATGAGGTTGCGGTGACCTATGATGGCCCGACACTCTACCCAATATGACAAAGTGACAGTCTGTCTCAAATAAATAAATAAGAAACTTTTTTTTTGGACTGGAAAAATGTCTGATGTGAAAAAATATAAGAAAGGGCTGAAACAACAAAACTTGGGGTTCTGGATATATAAATAAGCAAGAGAAGATGGGTTGTTACCTATTCAGGAGTGGAGACTAAAAGTGCTCCCTGGGAAATTTGAGACTTCAGCCAAAGTGAACATGGGAAGAGTCATTGTCTGGTTCATGTAGAGTCTAGAAAAACTTTCCTTCTGCTGCCTGGGATCCTGGTTCCATGAGGCGTGTTGCCTGTGGAAGCTGAAAGGCAGATACAGCCTTCTGATCAGTAACTGAGCCAAGCACACAGGACAGAGTGATTGGATTTCAGGTATCTCGGGCTGACTGAACTAGTTTGATCTAGGCCCTGGTGGCTCACAGTGAATCCAATCCTCAAAACATCAGATAACAGTTAGGAAAGGATGACAAGGCAACAGAGACTCAAAACAAATAAATGGAACTGCACACAAAATGAAGCTGCAATCCAGAATCACAGGACGAGTATAAGAATTAGAAATAAGGTTCACTCTTAGCAAAATGAAAACATTCTCAGAGATACAGAGACACACTGAGCTGACACATCCACTTCACACACTCACTGAGAGTATCGTGAGGGAATGCATTTCTTCAACCAAACATCCAAGTACATAGAAAGAACAATGTTGGCAAAATGCATTCATTAATACATAAAAAAGTAATGAACCACTGACTTCAAACACATTAACTTTCTTTTTTTTAAATTAATTTATTTTTATTGTTAGATCATAGCTGTGTACATTAGTGCAATCAAGGGGTACAATGTGCGGGTTTCATATACAATCTGAAATATTTTCATCAAACTGTTTAACGTAGCCTTCATGGCATTTTCTTAGTTACTGTATGTTGACATTTGTATTCTGCATTTAGTAAGTTTCACCTGTACCCACTCTAAGATGCACCATAGATGTGGCCCCGCCTATTACTCTTCCTCCACCATGACCTCCCCCCTCCCTTCCCCACATATTAACTTTCTTTTTTGTCATCTTCTTTTCTTTTGGTGTGATTTTAAAAGTAAGTAAACTCTATGGACTCTATAAAGAAAGAGGTGTAGAGATAGGAGCCTGGGGTTGTCTGGTGCCAGTTGAAATATGCTAAGAAATGTGAAAAAGAAAAGGGTAGAGATTCTTAAACATTTTGAAACTCTACTAAAATATACATTCTAAAGATTTTATATAGGCACTATAGGCATAAATTATATTATATAGCTTCTAAGCCAGCAGAGATAATGCTTCAGGGGAGAAAGATATATAAGAAGAAAAAAAAAGTGTCTTTGGGAAACTATGTATTAATAATAAAAGGAAAAAGAAAGAATATGGGCAACTTACATTTCTGCAAGAAAAAAGAAAGTAAGAAAGAACACACAATCATTCTTTTGTGTTTCCCTCTACACCAACAAACAAACAAAATCATTAAAAAATCTCTATAATTCACTACAGACAGGTCACCAAAAAGAGGATTTTCATTATTAGTTCAAACTACCTCCCAGAAACATTATACTAGCTACAAAAGAAAACGTAGTAATTTACCATGGAGAAAATTGACAGACCCTTCTTTAAGTAAGTGATTGTGGCTAAAATCACAACGAAGACACGTCCCTGCTAGGCTTTACCTGGTTTCAGGCACTGAGAAGACAGCACAGTTCTGTGATGGCCTGGAAAATATCTATGACTAAAACCCAACCATGGAAAATTATCAGAAAAACTATTGGAAAAGATATTCTAGAACATAGTCATTTCCTGTCTGCAACTCACTAACTTGCTGCCAAATGATTCAGAAACAAAAAAATAGAAAGGGGGAGAGATTGATACAGGAGTTAAAGATGAGGTGGGAGAAAGCAGTGACTTTAAGGAATATTGAAAATATGGTGGAATATTTGGCATATGGGAGAAGCAAGGGGAGATTATATCAAAAATTCCTTTTATTATTTTTGTAACTTTCCCACAAATCTAAAATCAACACAAAGTTTTTAAAAAATATTAAAGGAAACTGTAGAAGTAATACTAGACATAGATTAATAATTATAGTATTAACTAAAATTTCTATTTTACCTGATGATAATAATTACATATATTTATAGATTACACCATAAAATTATAAGTATGTGAGGTGAAGCATGTGTTAATACTTACAAGTTGTTAAAAGTCATATAGTAATAGACTAGGAGCTTAGTGTTTTTATAATGATCTGGTTTGGGGTAAATTTAAAATGAAATAAGAAATTAGATATTAAAAATGGGAAATATAAGCAAGGAAGCAACAAATATTTCAATAAGAATACAGAAAAATTATGGATTTGTAAATATTAACATATTCTCAAAATGTGAAATGATAATCAGCAGTAGTACAAGAATGATTTTACAAATATGATATTTTTGAGAGAATTTGATATTTATGTTCTTGAATCCTATAAAAAGGAAGTGAACTTGTTTGGCAAAACAAGAGGAAAAATTTAAAAATGGTCCATGTAGTAAGTCACACAAAAGTATCAAGGTACCAATAAATTAAAAAATATATAAATATACCATTGATTACATTCTCTGACAAAAATGAAATTAGTTAAAAAATTAGCAATTAAGCTTAGACAAATCCCATGACTTTCAGAGATTTAAACAAGTAGTTCTAAATAAGTAATTTTATAAATTTCTGTCAGCACTTAGATTACTGAAAGAATTTACAAAACAAAAACAGTATATACTTCCATCATTTACAAACATAAATGCAAATATTTTGATTTAACTATAAATTCAGCAGTGCAGTAAATATCCATTTCTAAATTCTGGTTTCCATTCCAACCTATTAAACAAAATAAATGAAATGACATCAAAGAAAAGAAAATCAATTCAACCCTATCCTGAAAACAAAGAAAGAGGTGATTACAACTCAACTTTTGTTAGATCCATCAGAGAACTGAGTTCACAGGGCACAAGACCACCTTGAACCTGGAAAGACAAGCTGACCCAGGTAAATCTCACTCTCTGGAGCTATTATTGTGAGAGATATTAAATTTGCCAATCAACAAATTGCTTTAGAATGAGCATGGGCAAGCTTAGAAGGATAAGACTCTAGGAGGACCAGCCTTATAGGAGTCCCACACTTTCATGAGTTTTATCATTAGGAGGCCCACCAGATGCTCATTACAAGGACTAGAGAAAAATCCCTTCATGCTTCCAGCAGGGAAAAATTAAAAGTAATTATTTGGAAATATGTTTAGTGTACTCTGCTTTCCTTAACCAGGGTCTGACCTTAAAGGAAACTTATGTTTTACTAGCGCCTACAGCCTACACTAATGTGCAGAAAGAAAAATACTCAACACCCCTCCAGCATTTCTGTCTCACTTGAGAGGTAAAAAACAAACAAACATAAAACTGAAAACAAAAAAAAAAAAAAAAAAAAAAAAGAAAGAAAAGAAAAGAAAAAGAAAAGAAAATTGTGAAGGTCACAGCACAGGACAGAGTCATCTAATGTTCGAGAACTACCCATAGATTGTGGAACACCTCCCCACCTCCCACATTTCACCACACCATCTACATATATAAGAATCCTGTAAAAAAATGAAGATTACAGCTGAAAAGAGCTACAAGGATCTGGCCCTATTTAAGAAGGAAATCTCCATGGAAACCCAAGACATCAGCAGAGACAACAAAGAATAAAAGAGAAAAGTGAAGCCTCTGACAGCTACAAGGATAGCAGACAGTAAACACAGCCTAACTCCTAATTAGATAAACCAATCTCACACTAAGGTCCTATTCATCTTGGTTACTTTTACTCAGTACAGTATCTCAAGCAAGCATTCAACAAAATTACAAGGCATTCTAAAAGGACAAAATAGGAAGAGAAAGAAAATCAGGTCTGAAGATCTGGGTAGACAGAAAACCAGAGTGAGATATGGCAGACACATCGAAATTACTTAAATTATCTATTATTAACATACAAAAGTGTCTGATGACAAAAAATGGGCAATACAAAAGGACAAATAGGTAAGTGTAAAGATAAAGATTCTAAGAAAGAATAAAAAGGAAATGATAAGAAGAAATGACCCCACTCAAAAGTGGGTAAAAGACATGAACAGACATTTTTCATGGGAAGATCACAAATGGCCAAATACATGAAAAAAGTTCTCATCATCATCAATTCCGGAAAATGCAAATTAAAGCCACAATGAGATACCACCTGACGCTGTCAGAATAGCTGTGACTACAAAGCCAAAAGACAATAAACGTTGGCACAAGAGCAGGAGAAGAGAAGGCTTATGCACTACTGCTGGGAACGGACGTCAGTGCAGCCTGTATGCAAACGCTATGGAGAGTCCTCAGAAAACTAAAAGTCATCTTGCCTTTCTACCTAGCAATCCCAATAACGGGTATTCATCCAAAGGAAAAGCTGCTGTTATAGTAAAAAGATTCATCCACCCACACGTTTATTGCAGAACAATATAAAATTGCAAAGATATGGAATAAACCTCAGTGCACGTCACTTGATAATTGGCTAAACTAAATGTGGTCTACACGCATACATGTATATTATGTATATGTGTGAGTGTGAATATACCTATATATACACAAATATACATGTGCAGCATACTCATTGTAGAATACTACTCAGCCATCAAAAATAGTGAAATAATGCTAATGTCTTGCACAGCAACTTGGGTAGAACCAAGTTTACTTTATTCTAAGTAAAATATCTCAGGAACAGAAAACAAATATTTTATGTACTCATAAGTGGGAGGTGGGAGCTAAATAATGGGTATATGTGTTCATACAGAGTGGTATAATGACTTTTGAAGACTCAGAAGGGGGAAGAGTTAGAGGAGGATGAGGCATCAGAAATTACCTGTCAGGTACAGTGAACAATATCAGGGTGATGAGTTCACTAAAAGCTGTGACTTCACTATACAATTCATCCACGGCACAAAAAATTTACTTGCACCTTCTAAATATTTTGAAATAAAATATTAAAAAATAATATAACAAAGGAAAAAAATTGCAAATACAAATTAAAAAGAAAACCAAAAATGAAATGATAGAAACAAATCACATTGTAAACCATACTTTTTTTCTTTTCTTTTTTGACGTAAAATTTGAAAGTCCCTTTGCCTTTTTCCTCGTGACAATAAGGTTCTTTTTAAGGAAAATATACTACAAAGTGTCTAATGATATGTCCAAGAGCATACAAAAGGTAAAATATATTTTACCAACTGTGAACCACCCTAAACACACACGTAGAGACACACACACACAGTTATAAACAGTAGGATCAGATTCTAAAATGGAATCTTTAGAAATACTCACTTTAATTAAAAGAAGGTAGAAAATAAAGAAAAATGAACAAACAGAAGGGAAAAATAGAAAATAGGTGACAAAATATGAAGCCAGCCATATCAGTAATCACACAGATCGGCAGTGTCTGAATTCAAAAGCTGAGATATAGAAATAAGAAGCTTTGACCTCCAACTATATGCTGCTTATAAGATACCCACTTTAAATACAAAGAAATGAATAAGTAAATAATAAAAGGACAAAAAATATATAGCCAACCAGGAGTAAAACAAAGTTACTGAGTTCCAGAGAAAAGTGTCAAAATATTTCTTTTATTTTTAATGAAGATTTCTATTTTAAGAAATGGAAGGGTTTTGTATAAATTAATATAGGGTATTTAAGACTTTATAATTAATCCTGTAGAGACCCATGCCACACTGCTCTAAATTTCATCAAAGACAAATTCCTGACACCCCAAAGTTAGCCTCTGAAGAGGAATGTGGAAACTTTGGATGTGTCTAAATGGCGATGTTAATCTCATGCTCCCACTTGCCTCCCAGTCCAAGGAATAAGAAGAATGATATTGTCCATGGTTTTTGTTTTGTTTTTTTTCAAATTAATGTTAAAGTTTACAGATTAGGATAAATCTTATGTCTTCATACGTCTTCATCTAACTTGGTGATAGCTTTCCTGAGTATCATTAATTTCACAAACACAAAAATGTGTTATATTCATTTTTATGTTAAGATCAAATGAAATGAAGTTTCTGCATTGGGGACACTGTGATTGGTGTTATCCCTGTTAATTAGATGTAGTGTGTTAAAACATGTGACCATAAGTAAAACAAAGAAGAATTTATTCCAAATATGTTTTTACTATGAGCTCTGAAAGTCTGAGCTATGTAATCACTCAGTACTTCAGTTTTCTCAAAAGTAAGGTGAGATTGAGTTGTTCTATAGCAGTGAAATTATTTAGAAACACAATTATTACTTGATGGCACACATATATGTTCAATAGGCTGATTTAAAATGGCTTTTATGAAGAAAATATTTTTAATACTCCCTCCTTTTAAAAGAGATCTATGAAAAT
This sequence comes from Loris lydekkerianus, assembly GCA_963574355.1. Classification (NCBI taxonomy): domain Eukaryota; kingdom Metazoa; phylum Chordata; class Mammalia; order Primates; family Lorisidae; genus Loris; species Loris lydekkerianus. The sequence goes on along the minus strand of CAUYPK010011885.1, from coordinate 12,438 downwards.
GGTTTTCTCTGAACCGGATAGTGGAATTTCTTAAGTATGAACATTAAACCAATAATGGAATTATTTCAACATATGTTCTATAAATATGAAGTTTATATAACGTTGTGTTTATCTCTTTTTCTGTGATGTATAACACTGCATTATAAATACACAGAATTCAATATGATTTCCAACGTTCAGGTTGGCAGTCAGACAGTGAAGCCTCCTGTGTCTCTGACACAGAGATAGATACCTGGCATTGTGAAATAACATAAACATAATGATTGTGAGGGGAAAAAAGGAGAAAACACATTGTTTGACCTGAATGCTAAATCCCTAGGAAAGGAATATTCTAGCTCTACTGGTATAATCAAACAGTGTTACTATGTTCGGTCACTCTGTTTTTCCACTGTCACAGAATAACCTCAGGTTTCAGGTTTTGTGAATGTGGTTCTTAAAGTATGATTTTTTTTTAGATTTGATCATAAGGAAAGAGAAATAGTCTCCTTCTTTATAGCATCTTTTATGGCTGGCATGGAATAAATTAAAACTTCTTTTTGTCAACTTGATAAATTATCCACTGCCATAGAAAAGTCCATTTGTTTATTTCATTTATTACCAATATTTATCCAGATCTTATTACGAGGTGCACATCAAATCCTGAGAATAATACAGTGATACAGGGAGCCCTCGTAGAGCTGGAATTCTAAGGGAGCTAAACAAAAATATAACCAAATCTTTAATAGGTTCTGAGAAGAATCATAAAAAAATAAGGAAGAAGATGCTGTCTGGGTGATGACAGAGCCAAGTTGAGAACTCAGGGATGTAGTGCCAGGCTGGGGAGGGAAGGATTCTCTTGGGAGCTTGGCGTCCACTTCTCTGATGAACCTGAGAAGCAGAAAGAGCACCTTGTAAAGAGAGGTCAGAAAAACAACTAATAAACGAGTGCAAGCAAGAAATAGGGCCTTGTGCAGAAGGTGAAGGAAACAGATGCAAGGCAGTAAAAAGCCCTGTGAAAAGCATGAAAAAGGAAATGTGGATAATTCCTAAAGTAGGGAAAATCCACAATCCAATATAAAACAGCTGGACAAGAGGAAAATTACAAAAGAATCCTGTAACTGACAATCTAGTGGACATAGGGCTCTCTATGAGATTTTGAGCATGCTTATTTTGAAATAATGTCATTTACGAGGTACAATTTGAGTCATATTTGCCAATAAAAGTCTGAGTTAAGAGTCCTCAACATATATGTGGTAATTAAGACAAGTGGAGGGCACTAACAACACAGATAATCCTGACCAGGTTTAACCAAGAGTGGGTTCAGCCTGGAATGCTCACGATTACGTCACCTGAGACGGAGCTGGAGACACACACCGAAGGTGCACAGGGAAGGGGTGAGCAGACATTTCTTCCAGACATCCTCCAAGGAATAGGAAGTAATGATTTAGATTAAAATGTAATTTGAGAAGGCCTTCACACTATCTGCTGACTGGGGCTTAGGAAGAAGCTGGCTACCCTTACACAGTTAAAGTCGACTGAGTTGTGAAGGCAGAAGCCAGATTGGCCCCTATTCCTGTCAGTGGACATGAGGTTGTACGTGTGTGTGTGTGTATCTGTGTACAAGTGCAGTATTTCATCAGGAAATGTATCAAGAGTGTTGGAATATAAATTTAACACTATTTTCAAATGAATTTGTTTTGGTTATTTTCAGGTTTTTTTTTTTTTTTTTTTTTTTTTTTTTTTTTTACGTACGGAAACTGGTCTAATGTGTTGTACACAGTACAAGAATAAGTCGCTGGAAATTAGAAGTTTGTGAAAGTGTATCTTTATTCAGTTACTCTTTGTACTGTTAAGATGTACACACAGAAAATTCACTTAATGGGCTTCAAGCTTTAACTTTTAACTCAAGGTCAGTTTTTTATGTATGATCATGTTACATCTCCCAACATTCTGCACATTCTGATAGAGAAATAATGGGCTTCATCCACGTTAAATATTTTAGGTGTATTTTCAAAAGAGGTGGCTTATTATCAATCTCTAATTTTCTTTCACATAGGCATGCTTTTGCAATGTCCACAGTTATGCCAGTATTTTCGGCTGATGAGGAAAATGAGAAAAAAAATTAAAAAGCTTAATGTTTTTCTCACCTTGAAATTATAGTCACCAAGCCTGGTAGCAACACTCAGGAGAGTTCTCAGATTATATAACTCCCACTTTCCATTTTCTAGGAAACACAAACTGCCTATTTTAGCCCACCTTTCATGAAATTCTCTACATTTATTTCCAAAAAGCTTATCCAAAATAAAATATAACAGACTTTTTTTATCTATCTTTTCTTTAAATATTATGCCTTCCTCCTAAAAGAAACGGTGGTTACAAACACTGTTCCTGGGAATGTTGAACCGTGTCAAATCATCAGTTTCCACTGTCTTAGTTTTACAGAGATGAAATCTAAATGGAAAGAGAACATGTAAAGTGCATTATATGACCAGGTAACTGAACATGACAAAGTGAAAAGATCTGAGACAGGCCATGGAAACATCGACTGACCTTTAAATTTAGTTCACAGGAAACGTCTCCATGCAGGAGACTCAGACTGAGTGAAATGCATCCTGATCACTCTAACAGTTTACGATGCTGGAGTTAAGACAGAGTAAATATCATTTAAAAAGAAGTAAGACTAATGCTCAGATTGGTGAAGGGTGTGTTTTATAAGCTACTTTTCAATAATCTCATCTTTATCGTTGAGTCAACATTCACTTCATCTCTTGAAACCAAAGAGAAAGCCATCTCATCAGAACATTTCTCTGATATCAGAATGTATTTATAGAAAATTATTTGTAAATAAGCTTTTATTAATTTATCTCTGTTCTATATTAATCATAACAGTGTCATATATCATATTAATACTTATCTTTGACACATAACAAGGACTGTATTTTTGTGGACGAATTATGGTGTTATTTCTTTTTGGAGGGGACTATTTAGGATCAGGCTATGAGGTATGAGTCATTCTTTTTTATTAATCTGGATTATATGACATTATTTCAGAAGGCAATTCCCATTTTTTAAGCCTATGTCTCATAAAATTGTAAAGCGTATCTGAGTATGATGAAAAATTGGACTATTTTCTCATGATTGTCTATAACAGTGTGGTTTCAGATTAAATTTTAAGATAATGTCAAATCTGAACATTGTGATTTAACTTATCAGCAAAGGGGTAGGGATCGTGTGTGTATTTCATGAAGAATTTTGATCTCTAAAAGATACAAACTCCCCAGTCAGTAATATTCTCTCCTCGGCATCCCCAGGCATATTATACTACAGAAGTGTAAAAACATGAAGCTGGGCTCGTCATATGCTTGACTGAAGGAGAAGTCTAAAGTCTTCCTGAATTTATGGGAGCTCTTGTGATGTGACAGCTCCTCTCACTTTTGTGAGTCCTTCCTGGCTCCGGCTTCTTCTTTGATGCTATTTATTTTGATGCCGTTTTTTTGTTTCTAGTGAATATTCCTATACTGTGTCATATCGGCTTCCTCTGTCAGCTCCTGTCAAGAGGATGGAAAATGATATTCGTCAAATTCACTGCAGCAGTGTATAATTTACGTAAAGTCTTGATGTCAAGGCAGTACGTTTAGAGTCACATGAAATAGTTTACAGAATAAATAAAAGTGGAGCCAATATAGGATGTAATTGAAGATAAAATTGCTGATGATAGCTATCATTCATGGGGCATTTATGCTTCTCATTATAATTAGAAATCATATTCACTCAATTTTATTTTCCTTAAATTTCAGTTTTTATAATAAAATAGTAAAATCAGCTAGAAATTTGTGGCATAATTTCAACTTCAAGAATTAATTACCAATTTTGAAAGGGAAAATTAACTGAATTCCTCACCTGGGTGGTGATCTTCTTAAAATGTGTTTTTCCTTCTGTTTCTCATTTTTGTTTTTGACCATGGATATTTCATCTCCCCATTATTGGTTCCAGAATCTGTCTGGTCACTTGATTCTCTCAATGGTGTTAACTTTGTTAAAATTTTTGCACCCTTATTAAATTTTGTTTCAATTATTTATTATATTCAATCTTATTTCAGTGAAAAATAGCATTTCCAACTTTTTAGGAACTGTAAGATATAAATATGGTAAAATGAAGCAAAAAGCTCAATTCATGCTATAAGCAAAAGTTAAATTAACATAGACCATGAACCTAAACTTTCAAATGAATTTATTCAATCCTGGAAGAAAACATAGGAGAAAATTCCCATGATTTTCATAAAGTAAAGATCCTTTTAAAAAATATAAAAGTAGGAACAAATAAAAATGTAATAAAGTAAAATGTCTTCTTCACATTATAGTCAACAGTAAGGAAAAAAAAAACAATAATTCACACAAATGGGGAAGTAATATTAGATTACATATATCTGACAAAAACTTGTACACAAAATACACATACGAAGAACTCTTAGAATCATTAAGACAAGATAAAACAAGAACAAAATATTTTAACAAACTCTTCACTAAAAGGTGTTTGTGAATGGCCAATGAACATATGAAATGGAAGTCACCTTCTTGAGTCATCAGATAAATGTTGAATAAATTCTTTTGAATACCAATACACATGCCTTGTAATAGCTAAAATTAAAAACCAATAATATTATGAGTTGTTGGGGATATGGAGCAACCAATTTTATATAACTGGTGAAAATAAAAAGTATTTCAACTATATTAGAAATTTGGAATTTTTTAGGTGATTTGAAACATAGTTACTCCACATGATGTTGTTTTCCACTCCTAGGTGTCATCCTAAGAGAAAAAAAAAATTTTCTATATTTATATCCATCTACGCATCTGTGTTTGTGTGTATCTATCTATAGTTCGATACGATTTCTTTCACCTGACTATTCATAACAATTTTATTCATAAATATAAAAATTTGGAAACAACTCACATGTCCACCAATAGGTAAATAGATTTTAAAAATCTGAATATATTTATGGAGTGGAATATGACTCCTGCACACCAAGGAATGAACTCTTGACGTACACGTGTCTTACATTTTTCTGAAAATATTTTGATGAGCAAAAGCAGCCAGCCAGGTGTGTGTGCTGCGTCATGGTGTTTGGTTCCAATTCTAGCACAGAGCAGACCTGCCCCACAGAGAGGCTTTTCTTATTTCTGATTTCCACTACCCGCACTCATGGTCATATTCTAGCCTTTTCATCACGAGTACTGAAGTCCCTCAAATATCTCAATTTCTTTCATCTTTTTCCACCTCAAGTGCCCCAGCTCAACTTCAGGGATACCAGGACCTGTATTTCATGAATTCCATCACCTGTGTATTACATCACAGTTTTATATTCCTTCTGTACTCAGCATAAACTATGTGGTTAATCAGTACGCTTTGTTCCCTATGATAGGCACTGCTTCCATTGTTTCATTTTCTCTATTGTTTTGCCAAAATGCTAGTTGAATTCAATGCATGCCAGTTCTGTGCTTGCACCAGAGAGCTGAGAGGGCTGAGCATGGCTGGTGAGAAGTGTAGAATGACACAGAGGGTGCTCACCCCTAAGTGGAGCTGGTCACTTCACACCTCGCATAGACGCCTCTTCAGTCACATGGTCCACACACATTGCCTTAGGCCTTTCACACTCCTCACTCTTGGAGACATAGGATAGGATCTAGGATGTAAGTTAATCCTCCATCACCTCCTTCACGCTTGCGAGATAATGGTAATCTTTCTTCTGTGTTCAATGTGAAAATAGGGACCAAGAAAACTGCAATGTTTTCCTCCATTTGATCAGAGTGGCACAGCGCCGCTGGATGTCTGTGGTCCTGTGTTTATTTTATTTTATTATTATTTTTTGTTTCCATATTTACTTTTTTAAAATTAAATCATAGCTGTGTATATTAATGCAACCATGGGGTGCAATGTGCTGGTTTTATGTACAATCTGAAATATTTTCATCAAACTGATTAACATAGCCTTCATGGCACCATCTTAGTTATTGTGCTAAGACATTTATATTCTACATTTAGTAAATTTCACATGTACCCTTGTAAGATGCACCGCAGGTGTGGTTATGCGTTTAAAGCGAGAGCCTCACAGAGCTTCCTCAGCTCCTGCTGAAAGTACCAAGGAGTGGAGAGGCGGAGTGAAACGACAGCTTTCCTCTGAACTCAGTTTACAAGCCCCTGTTCTCCCTTTACTTAGAGTATTAACTTTACAAAGCTTGTAATGAAAAATCCTTTCTCTGCCCTTTTGAGATGTATACCTTTTAAAAAGCCTCTTTCCGGTTTTATAATCCAGAGCTCTTTCTCTAGGAACTGAGAAATCAGAGCCCCACTTCCCAGTCCCATGGGAGGGGAGAGCCTAACCCACAGGGGTGGCTGCCTTCAAGCTGGAAAGCTCCCAGCCATCATGAGCCTAGGAGAAAGTGGAAGAAAGTTTACTTTTCCTTGCCGACCAGCTGGTAGACACAAGAAGCCTGGACAGCATGATTGCCCCTCCTCTTAGGGGATGAACTGTTGAAGGCAGACACCTGAGGAGAGATTCAGAAGCTCCAGCTCCGTGTCTGGCCACCACACCCATTTCTAAAGGTCCTCTGCAGTCTGCCTGGGATGGCAGCATTGGCCCAATCCGAAGAGAATTACAGAGGAAGCCTGAGAAATGGGAGCTTCAGCCTTCCTATTTCGGGGTGCATGGGATACTAGGGGAAAAAATTCCAGGCTTGAAGTTAAGAAGTCAATCACTTTACAAAATATTTCTTTGGATATATAGTAGATAAACAGCATATAAATGCATCTCTCTGCTCATTAATATACTTGTACACCAGAAAGACAGCAGCACTATTACCGTTAGTGACTATCTTTGTGGAAAACATGGATGCACTTAACACGCCTTTCCTACCAACAGATCTTGGATTAGTTTTTGGTCATGTGAAATAACCCTCCCTCTTTCCCTTCGGCTCCATTTTGTAACCTACATAGTCTGTAACCTAAGTGCAAGGGTTATGATTGATAACAATAATTCATATACACAGGGAGATTGTGTAGTTTTATCCTTTGTAATAATAAAAGAAAATGTTAAGTAGTCTTGGATAACATACATTAATCAGCAATTTTCTGGGAACACAAACATGTATAGCATACTGTTTATATAAAATAGCAAAACACGGTAACAAATGACTCATACGTACATATATTACCAATATGAAAGAAAAATATTATCTGTAATAATTTAGGTAAATGGCCATAGTTGATTTAAACCTTTTTTCCTGTCAGTATCCTATTCTATTCTCCACAAGTGCATCCCTAAAATGCTATTTATATAATGTGTGTTTCAAGTGTTATTTTTGTAGCATCTGACCTTGTTGCTTTTTACTTGATAGGATTATTGTAATCCTGGAAGTACCAGGGTTCAGCCAGGAGGGTGCCCTGAGTTCCTGGTGCACAACAGACAAGTTCTTTATGTGCATGTAAATAGATCCAATCATACTGAGATATTCAGTAATCCCTTAATTTCCTACTGGGTCGGTACAAAAATGGCCCAATGTTACATTGAATTTAAGAGATCATTGTGGTCTTGAAATAAATATTTCTCTCCTTGTAATTAAATACAAAACCAATAAAATCCAAGAATTAGGGAAAATTTTTTAATTTAGGTTATTATTAGGTATGCTAATAAGAGCAGCCATTCCCACATAGACTTTTGATTTCCAAATTTACATGTTCTGGCATTGAGAAAAGACATGCCCAATGATACCTTCTGATCAAAGAATTGATCATGTTCTTGGGGTGACAACTGAATTCCATGCATTTCACTACCGCAAAGTGATTTTTTGTTAAAATCAATGTTGTATGTGATACTGTAAGAGTGAATGGCAGGAATTGTGAGATGATAGTGATACAGATGTAAATATTTTATCTTCTTAGACAATGCAACTAGAATAAGAAAACCAAAACTACATAGATGACCTTTGCAAAGGAGACTAGGTGTGCCTCCGTGGTCCTCTGAGGTGAGCAGCCAGGTAGTGTTACCTTCACAGCTTCTCATTCACACTTGCACAAAACTAGACATTTTCATCAATCCTCACTTGCACATTAGTTATGGGAATTTTTCAGGCAATGAATTTTGTGTAAAACTTTTGTAAATTCTCATAGCAAAAGCAAATATTTTGATAGTTTAATTTGGATAGCAAGACATAATTTTATTATGTAGCCATGTATGTATAAGGATGTATCATTATTTATATGAAAATGCCTTCTAAATTATTAAGATACTTTAAAAATCATAATTAGAGAATTATAAAAAAATGTAAAAGCTGTTTTTTGTTTGTTTGTTTATTTTGAAACAGGGCTTCAAGCTGTTACCTTGGATAGAGTGCTGTAGCATCACAGCTCACAGCAACCTCCAACTCTGGGGCTTAAGCAATTCTCTTGCCTCAGCCTCCCAGGTAGCTTGGACTACAGGCCCCCGCCACCACAACACCCAACTATTTTTTATTGTAGTTGTCATTATTGTTTAGCTGGACCGGGCTGGTTTTTAACCTGCCAGCCTCGATGTATGTGGCTGGCGCCGTAACCACTATGCTACAGGCGCCAAGCCTGGAAAATCAGCCTTTGAATTCTGACTCTGATACTTGAGTGTGTGTGACCTATACCTGCTCAATGACAGTTTCCTCATCTGTCAAAGGAGAATAGTGATTTCTGTCCTGAGATGCTGGTGGGGTTAGCTTGAGCGATTCTCTTGCCTCAGCCTCCCAAGTAGCTAGGGCTACAGGCACCTGCCACAAGACCAGGCTATTTTTTTTTTTTTTTGGTTGTAGTTGTCATTGTTGTTTGGCAGGCCCAGGCTGGAATCAAACCCACCAGTTCTGGTGTTTGTGGCTGGCGCCTTAGCCATTGAGCTTTAAGCACCGAGCCAGCTGGTTTTAATTATAAATTTGTTAGTCATGTGTGTTTAAATCAAATACAGTGTTATTGAAAATTTTTTTATTTCCTTTCAGTGGTCAATATTTTGGAATGATAGAATGTGAACTACAATTGAAAATTCCAAAATGAGCATATTTATCAAAACCTTTGCAAGTTGAATATCTTGGATCATTGGTGTATAAAATATTTTCCTTGATTTTCTTATATCTCTACTTATCTTAGTAGGAAGAATGTCTGCCTATTGAGTAATTTAACTTAATATCAAACATAGGTTTACACAGGAAATTATCAGAAATGCTGATGATTCAAATAGAATGACAAGAGGAAAATTGTTAATAGAAATATTCTAACACTGAGCTTCCATGTGACATTATTCAATTGAAAGAGTTCGTTCATTTTATCTCAACCTTGATGATAAGGCATCCTGAATTGAGTGAAATAATGAAAGAAGAAGATAAGTTGTCTAGAATGATCGTTAATTAACATTCTCATTTATGATTTATATAATACTTAGTTTATTAAATGTTTTATTTATTTTTCATGAGTGCTAAATGAAACACTAAAACCATAATGAAAATTTTCTCATTCAGTAAAAACACCATTTTATATACATATTACGACTTACAGACCATTAGCAATACTCCTGAGATTAAGGTTTGGTTGTTCTGGGCCTTTTTACTCACACTTCTGGCAAGGATTTGGTTGATTAATTATTCTATAGCTTTAAATTAAAAAGTCTTTTGAATTTCTAAGTGGACTAAAATTAATATGCTTATGCTATCAAAGCCATTCATGTTAAACTAATGAATACAAATCAAAGCTACTGCTGAATGTGCTATTTTCACATCTTAAAATAAATCCTGGGGTCTTGTCAAGTCAGCTGTGTTGTTATATAACATTATTAAAAACAACATGTCATATGTTCTGAAGAGAAGGCATCTCAGAACTATCTTTTTTTTTTTTTTTTTTTTTGCAGTTTTTGGCCAGGCCTGGGTTTGAACCCGCCATCTCCACATCTACGGTACATGGGTCCGGGGCCTCACTCCTTTGAGACACAGGTGCCGCCCATCTCAGAACAATCTTAGATGTTGTTATAAACTAAAGTGCACACAAAACATACAATATAGTAACATATCCCTCCTCACTCCAGGCTGGAGAGATCCAAATGGTAAATTATTCAGAGAGATTAAGGAAGATACTACAGGGTTCTTGTTGCTTATTAAGGGAGAAGGGTTTTCAAACTTGGTTAAGTTACATTTCAACAAATTCTTTCTTCTCCTTTATTTTGCTAAGAACGTGGCAATGAAAAATGTTAACAACTTACCAATCTTTTTTAATAAGGATCTCGTCTGTTTCATCATTGGTAGATTTGTTTAAACTTAAATAGTTATCAAACCACTAATTGAAGCTGTCAATCTAATTAAAACTTAATTTATTTTAGGCTAGATTGTCACAAATCTCAAAGTTGTACTTGAGCAAGACGCTAAAACTCTATTCATGTAAAAGGAAAATGCCAGAGCATTTTAGCAGCCAGCAATATCTAGACAAAATTTAGAGACAACATCAATTCCAAGTTCTCTGAATTATCTCCACTTTGCTAGGCTGTGAAAATGGTTGAAACTTATTCTCATGGTTTCTTAGAACCCACTTAAATCAGTTACATTAGCAACAAATAAGTAATATTGATTCCCCAAATACCTCTATTTCTGTGCTTCCTGTAGTGTTAGCTGAAAAATCTTACAGATTATAGATTTGAATTACAATGATTAAAAAACTCTTTCTGGAAAATACTCTACATTATCAAAAAACTTCAAAAATGAATAAAATGTCCTAAATTTCAAAACAGATTCCTGGAAATAGAATGAAAAGTCAAAATCTCCTGATTTTATTAAAATTGCAGGAGAGATCCCCCCACGTATTAATTCAATCATTTAATTCAATATACACGTATTTAATTTTGTTTATTTTACTTTGTTTCTATAGAAAACATAGATCATACACGTATGGGTTTAAGTATCTTACTAAGTCTCATCTTTGTAAAAATAATACTATTATAAAAGATTATTGAAAGATGTACATAACCTAGATTTTGTCAATTGAATCATTTTGAATAGGAAAACCTAAAGAAGTTGTGTTTATTGTACAAGTTTTAACGCTTAAAGATCCTGGAAAATATTCATGTTTCTGTCAAAACTCTGTGCATGTAATGGTACCACCACTGTGTGTCTTTGCCTGGTGTCATCCACTGCTCTGTGAGGGACCATTGTATGGCTAACAAAGGTGGAGTTCAATTTTTAATTTTTTTTAAATGTGCAAAATTTCCTTAGCATTTTAAGAAACAGGTAGGTTTGCGTTCTACTTTATAAATGCTGCTGCCTCTTCACAAACTATTAAGAGCTGTACAAAGCTTTGGTAGTTGGGGGAAACCTTGGATGAATGAAAGGAAAGTGGGTAATGAGTACAGTTGAACTTGCCACAAAATAAGATAGCTCATGTAGCATTATATAAATGAAAATACTATGGCATTTAGAAAGATACATTGTGATCTTTTTACATGTTCTCAAAGCTGTGTTTTCATAAAAGAAAACCTCAGAAATTGATTTTCCTAAGAATAGGTGTGTGATATGTTAGTACCCAGGGTTGTAGAAGCCACGTAGGATTCCTTTAACCATAACATGACATTTGTAACTGGCTGAGCCTTGTGTTCTTGTATCCTTTGGTGAGAGAGACGTGTGCTATATACATGGAAGAATCAATCTCAATCAAAAGGCATATTCTTTTTTTATTGTACAACTGTGTCATATTTTATTTTATTTATTTATTTTTTCACCTTTCTTTTTTTTTTTTTATTATAGATAAAAATATGCACCATAGATGTGGCTCGACCCATTACCATCCCTCTACCCAAACCTCCCCCCTCCCTTCCCCTTCCTTGGTCCTTTCCCCATAGTCTTGTGGTATAGTTGGGTTTTTTTGATAGCGTATGTCTTAGAATTCAGATGCTGTCTATCCTTCTTAGAAGCTATGTAACAGCAAACAAATCAGTTAACATCGCAGACCTCCAGTTCTTTCATCGTATGAATGCTGATAACATTTCCTGTTTTTACTAACCTTCTGCTAAGTATAACATAAAGAGAAATATTACTCATAGGATCAGATGACAAAGAATTTTATGAAAATATAAAATCTTAGGTTAATTCAAATGCTTATGTATGAAGTACAATCTACAGAAATATTCCCTGTAAGTGTGCACAATAAAATATTTTGCATCAGAATTATTTATCTTAAAATAGAATAAAATATATAAAGAATTACTGTTTTTGTTCATTCAGTTATTAAAACTCTCTAGAATGCTTAAGTATATTTCCATGTAATCAAGCTATTTTTTTTTTTTTACAATTACTCTCAAATATTCTCAGACCAAAGGCTTGGTGTTTTGGCACAAGTTGAATAGGAATTCCGGATTCTATCATTTTCATGCTTATCTGTCACAGCAGCCACAGATTTAGAGGCTATGGCATGA
>CAUYPK010011884.1:0-75768 GCA_963574355.1 Loris lydekkerianus | reverse complement strand
TTTTCCCCATATTTCTTTGTAAACTCTTCAGCATTCTTACAGAATTTTTTACGGTCCTTAGAGTATTCTTCAGCTAGGTCAGCCCGTAGGGGGTGCTCAGGCTGAGGGTCGTTCACCAGTGCTATGAGGGACTGGATTACTGCCAAGAGAAGGACAAGGCACTGGGAGTTAGCATACTCTCAGAAAGGGCCTGCACAAGAAGGCAGTTAGTCCCAGGAAGGAAACTCTGCCTTCACTGTTCATTTACAGCCAATGTGCTTTTCTTTTCTTTTTCTTTTTGAGACAGAGTCTCACTGTGGCACTCAGTAAGAGTACCATGTGTCATACATAGCTCACAGTAACCTCAAGCTCTTGGGCTCAAGTGATTCTCTTGCCTTCAGCCTCCCGAGTAGGTGGGATGACACTGCAGGCACCCACCACAACACCTGGTATTTTTTTTTTAGAGACAAAGTCTTGTTCTGGCTCGAGCTGGTCTCAGACTTGTGAGCTCAAGAAATCTACCCACCTCAGTCTCCCAGAGTGCTAGGATTATAGGCGTTGAGTCACCATGCCCAGCTAATGTGCCTTTAAAACAAAGCAGCCTCCTATTTATCCAAAATTCTGACCACCAGAATGCAAAACATCTTTGCTTTTTTCTTTTTTTTTTGAGACAGTCTTACTTTGTCATCCTTGGTAGAGAGCTGTGGCATCACAGCTCACAGCAACCTCAAACTCTTGGGCTCAAGTGATTCTCTTGCCTCAGCCTCCCAAGTAGATGGATCGACACTGCAGGCACCCACCACAATGCCTTGCTAATTTTTTTTTTTTTGAAGTCTTACTCTGGCTCAAGCTGGTCTCAGGCTCGTGAGCTCAGGAAATCTACCTGCCTCAGCCTCCCAGAGTGCTAGGACTACAGGCGTTGAGCCTCCACGTGCTCAGCCCCAGCATCTTTGCTTTGTAATTAGAAGAAACTGATGGTCACCAAACAGCCAATATCATAGCTGACTGTTCGGAGCGATGCTCTCAACTTCAGGACCTGACACCCAGGGATGTCCCAGCCATATTGCGTGCTCTGGAGACCAAGGCCTAGAACTCACACCCGCTCACTCTCAGGCAGGACTGGGTGGCACGACCCTACACTGGCCCAGTACCCAGCAGCACAATTGCTCAGGGCAGTTTCTGTCAAAGTGAATGAGGGTGATGAGAAAGAAGGGGTGTGTGACAACAGTTGTACCTGTCAGTGTGTGACGACCCCACCCTGAAAGACATTCATAGGAGCCACTGAACCCTTGATAAAGTGTCCCTGGAGCACCCTGTCCAGCCACTGGGAGGCTGAAAACTGCTAGCAGCACAAGACTGTCAATTCCACAGACAGAAGTCACGCTGGTGGTTCAGGTGGGCACCACAATGTCCTCTAAGGTGCAGTAAGTCCCAGACATCCTGGAAGGCCAGCCTTGAGACAGGACGGCGCGGTGCTACCCACGCCTCCTCACATGCTTTCCCACGCATACCCCAAACCCCAGCTGGTCCAGCACTCCCAGAATGCTGTGTTCCTTCCCATGGCCACATTCACAGCAGAAAGGTGCCTCTCTTTTCTGAATTGCTGATGCCACAAATTCCTTTATTAGGGACCCATACTTTATAGGTGCCCGCCACAACGCCTGGCTATTTTTTTGTTGTAGTTGTCGTTTAATTGGCCCGGGCCATGTTTGAACCCACCAGCCTTAGTGCATGTGGTCATCACCGTAACCACTGTAATATGGGCACCTAGACTTTAATTAAGTATTTTTGAAAGAAAATGTTACTAGCTCAAATGGCAAGTCACTTCCATTTGCCTTTAAACAGAAGGCAGATGTTTACAAACATTAATATTGGCACCTAAGACCCACTCCCCTGGTGTCCAGGCAGAGAAGTGACCACACCCTTTCTAAAGAACACTTTGATGGCTTCTCTAAAACCCTGTCTGGGCTCATTGGTCACAGTGTGCTTCAGTGTGCAAGAGTTCTCCACACTACACACAGCTGTGAGGCTGCTACCTTTGCCTTTGCTGTTCTTGATTTTAGGCCTAGAAACTGAACCACATTTATCTGACAGCACAAATTGGTTACTCCCCATCTTTCCCCAGGATTGGAAATGGCTCTATAAGAGAAGTGCCATCTCTTAGCATTTTGGGAACCCGCTGGGGTAAGAACAGGTTGAGTGCTTTGTAGGGGACATTTTTTTTGTTTGTTTGCAGTTTTTGGCCAGGCCAGGTTCGAACCTGCCACCTCTGGTATATGGGGCCAGCGCCCTACTCCTTGAGACACAGGCACCAGCCTGTAGGGGATACTCTTCACCTGTGTAAGATTTTTCTGCTCACCCTCTGTTATGTATGGTTGGGCTCTCTACTTCTGTGATCACGTTGGTTCCTAATGCATTAATATAAAACAGGACTATCATGTATTATTCTAAAATTATTTTAATTATTTAATAATCGCAATTATTTTAATTACCTAATTATATATATTTAGTAAAGTGAAATGGTGGGTGGTAATTATTAAGACCTACTTTTAAAGGCCGAGCATAGTGGCTCACTCCTATAATGCTTGAACTCAGGAATTCAAGATTAGACTGAGCAAGAGGGAGACCTTGTCTCTAGGTGGTGGGTGCCTGTAGTCCCAGCTACTTGGGAGACTGAGGGAAGAGAATGACTTGAGCCCAAGAGTTTGAGGTTGCTCTGAGCTATGATGCCACGGTAACTCTGCCCAGGACATGACAAAGTGAGACTCTGTTTCATAAATAAAATAAATAGTATACAGGGTTTTTTTGTTTGTTTTTTATTTATTTTTTATTTTATTTTTTTGAGATAGAGCCTCAAGCTGTCGCCCTGGGTAGAGTGCTGTAGCATCACAGCTCACAGCAACCTCCACCTCCTGGGCTCAAGCGATTCTCTTGCCTCAGCCTCCCAAGTAGCTGGTGCTAGAGTACTAGATGCCCGCCACAACACCTGGCTATTTTTTTGTTGCAGCCATCATTGTTGTTGGCAGGCCCAGGCTGGATTCGAACCTGCCAGCTCAGGTGTATGTGGCTGGCGCCTTAGCCGCTTGAGTCACAGGCGCTGAGCCATACAGTTGTTTTTAGTATACTCACAAAGTTGTGTAATATCACCATTATTTAATTCCAGAACACCTTCATCAACCCAAAAAGAAAATCCTCTCTCATTAGAAGTCATTTCCTGTTCTCCCTCTTGTCCCAGATCCTGACAATCACTAATCTTTGCTTCTAGGGATTCACCTGTTCTTGTGCTTTGTTTTGTTTTTTTGAGACAGAGTCTCATTCTGTTGCCCAGGCTAGAGTGCCATGGGGTCAGCCTAGCTCACAGCAACCTAAATACCTGGATTCATGCAATATTATTGCTTCAGCCTCCTGAGTAGCTGGGACTGTAAGTGCCCACCACTGCACCTGGCTATGTTTTTGGTTTTGTTTTGTTTTTGTAGAGATAGGGTCTTGCTCTTACTCGGGCTGGTCTCGAACTCCTAAGCTCAAGTGATACTTCTGCTTCCACCTCACAGAGCACTAGGATTATAGGTATGAGCCATATGCCCAGCCAGGGATTCACCTATTTTGATCATCCCATTGCATCTTGTTATTTGCAAT
This sequence comes from Loris lydekkerianus, assembly GCA_963574355.1. Classification (NCBI taxonomy): domain Eukaryota; kingdom Metazoa; phylum Chordata; class Mammalia; order Primates; family Lorisidae; genus Loris; species Loris lydekkerianus. The sequence goes on along the minus strand of CAUYPK010011884.1, from coordinate 72,153 downwards.
AGTTATGTTCATAAACTTGCTGTGATACAATGAATTAATGATACTGAATCACTGCTCCTAGAGGAAACAGAGGGTTAGGGTCCTATAAGCCTTTGCTCACAATTTTGTCAACTGATTAATATATAACCTTGGGTTTTAAAAGAAGTTCTTTTTAAAAAGAGATGGGGACTTGGGCCAGGCACAGTGGCTCATGCCTGTAATCTCAGCACTTGGAAGGCCAACGCATGAGCTTCTAAGTTCAAGACCAGCCTGAGCAAGAGGGAGACCCCATCCAAGAGTCTTGCTATTTTACCCAGGCTAGACTTGAACTCCTGAGCTAAAGCAATCCTTCTGCCTTGGTCTTCTCAGTAACTGGGACTAATGGGTCTGGCATACAACCTTGTGTTATATGTGTTTAAAGATACCTTATTTAATATATAACACTGATTCACTAACATTAAATTTATGGCAAACAGCACTGTAATTCATGCCTGCCTGAATGAAGCTTTCCTAACACATGTATCTTCTCCAGAAAGCATATCTTAGCCTTGTGCTCAGGAACATAAGATATCACTTCAGCACCATCTTTGGGGACACAAATCACCAACAAAAATCCAAGTCCTGTGGCACTAAAGAGACCCCTTGCATCAGTATAAGAGATAAAACAAAAAGGCAGAGCAATCCATTGTTAAACGTCCTGATCTCAGCTGGGAACAAATGCATGGGGCAACTCAAATATCCTGTTGCCTGCACATGTCTGTGACTGAACAAGCACTGGGAGCTTTGATTTTGGGGCGAAAAAAAAAAAAATGTTTACTGAGTAGGCGAATTTGCAAATACAGAATGTTTGAACAATGAGGGTCAACTACACATGGAATCACCTTATATGGCCTTTTGTGCCTGTTTCTGGTATTTAACATATTTTCAAGGCTCACGTATGTTGTAGTGTGAATTGGTACTCTATTCTTTATGACTGAATGATATTTTATTGTATAGACATAACACATTTTGTCTACCCATTCACCAGCTGACAAGCATTTGGGCTGTTTCCAATTTTTGCCTATCATGAATAATGCTGTTGTGAACAAGTTTTAGGCAGCCATATTTTCATCTACCTTGGGTATATATAGCTAAGAGGGAAATTGCTGGGTTAGATGAGTCTTTTCATATTACTGTCTCTGCCATTATGTTTAATTTTTTATTTTAAGTACATTTTAACTCTCGGGTTAACAACCTTAACATTTGTGATTCTCTGTGCCTACTAATAAAAATACTATTTTGGGATTCTCTAAATAGGGTTACGCTGAACTAGAAACGTAGCTGGTCTAAGGACCAATGAAGTTGTGAGTTGAGGAGATCAAAGACCTTCCAGGTTGGCTCTGAGAGCAGTCACCTTCAATAGGAACGTTCAAATTTCTAAGGACAAGAGCACAAGACAAAATTCATGAACAACTGCTCTGAGGATAGAGGAAGAGTGTGGGAGGGAGATTAAAGCAAGAGAGAAGCACAACGGCACCTGTATTTCCTGTGTTTAGAATCTGTGGAATAATTTTCTAGGAAGGAATCTAAAACTCTGAAATTACAAAGTAAAAATTCTGATTCTGCTTATCATTGCACACAGAACAGCACCTGTACCAAAATTTTTACCTAAACAATCTGGCTCTTTAGTCTTGGCACCTGAAGTCCCAGCTACTTGGGAGGCTGAGGCAAGAGAATCGCTTAAGCCCAAGAGTTGGAGGTTGCTGTGAGCTGTGACGCCACAGCATTCTACTGAGGGGGACATAGTGAGACTCTGTCTTAAAAAAAAAAATTTTTTAAATAAATAAATTAATTAAAACAAATAATAAGAAAGGAAGACATCCAGTTCCCAGGAGTCCCATGCCCACTGAAGCCAACTGGGAATGCCACCCTAGAGTCTGACCCTGCCCTTCCCTCCCACACCGTCTACTCTGAGCCATGGGCGCTGGCGGGTGGCCTGCTCTCGCTGGAAGGCTCTCTCCAACCTCCTTTCTTCCTGCAAGTGAGTTCAGTGCTAACTGTTCCAAGAAGCCATCTCAAATCCTACTCTACCTTCCCCTTCTAGTCAGACTGATAAACCAGGGGCCAGTGTCCATAGGCACCAAACTGCTGAGCTTGTCTGTCCATGTGTCTCCACTGGGCTGTAGGCCATCTAGCGCCAGGAAGGGCCTCCTCAATTCCCATATAGGGCACCAGTTCAGCTGAGACCAGCCAGCCATGTGGGGACTCTGTCGTACTTCTGTGTGTATGTGAGCTGGTATAGTTCTCTGGACTCTCTCTGACATGGAATTGGAAGGGACCCATCCTACATCATCCCCAGAAGAGCCCAGCCCCAGGAACACACAGCAGCAGGCTTTACCTTGGTCGGTTTTGGTTGCTGGCTTCCAGTTTTCAGCACTAATTACTGGCAGACAGACCTGCCCCTTTTCATCGATGTTCGGGTGATAGATCTTTGTTTTAAATGCGATCTTCAGTGGCTTGAATGGGTACTCTGCTGGAAAGTTGATTTCGATTCTGAAGGCCCCCTTATCATATGGAGGGTTGTCCTGGAAAGAAAGAGAAGAGATCAAAAAGAACACATCACAGTTCACAAACCTGTAGCCAAGACAGGAATGTTCCATTGTTTACTTGAAAAACTGGCTTATAGCAATGAGAGAAGTACAGATGTTCCTGTGTGCCCCAGTCCTCCCATATGTGCAGCCTCCCCGACTGTCAATATCCCTTGCCAGAGGGGTAAAGCTGCTACAGCCAACGAAGGCAGACTGGCCATCACTGCCGGTGAGTCCCTCATTGACATCAGGGTCCTCCTGGCGCTGCAAGGTTTTCTGACATGACAGTCAGAATCACACCGTTTACAGCTACCACGGTCTCCAAGTGTCTCCAGAATTCCTATATTGAAACCTACTCACTAATGTGATGGCAGTGGGAGGTGATTAGTGCCCGTAGGAAGAGGCCCCAGAAAAATGCCTTGCCCCTTTCATCACAGTGAAAAGGCACCACCAGGAAGTGGTGAGAGCCAGGAAGCGGGCCTACATACCCAACACTGAATCTGCAGCCCCTTGATCTCGGCCACTTCTACAGCTGTGAGGAACAAATTTCTGTTGTTCATAAGCTACCCAGTCTTTTCTGTGTATATTATTTTTCTACTAAGTCTGACTGGACAGATACAAACTGCACAGTTCTGCAGGACTCTCCAATAGCAGCCCCAGCAGACCAAGGCAGGCTCGCAGAGCGGCTTCTCCTGGTCCAGCTGCTCACTTCTTTTTAGTGCTGAATAACCACTCTAGTCCCTGGGGCCTGTGCATGCTGATGCATAGGAGCCCCTGAGAGAGAACCCAGGAATGGGCCTTCAGGCTGAGGAAGCCCTTCACAACGTCCTGCAATTCCCTGCACTTTGCTTTCCTGGGTGGACACCCAGACCCTCCATGGCACACCAAACCCAAAGAAAGGCAAGCTTCACAGAGGGCCTAAGAACACCCTCGGCAGCTCCCACAACAGTCCCATGTCCTCAAGTCCCAGCCTAAGTGGGCACTCCCAGCAGGCAGTGGCACAAAACAGGTCTGCACACTCTCCCACATGGCAGCTTTGCTCAGGGAAGGGAGGCATGAACAAGGGGCCTTAAGGACGGGTAGGATTAGATAAGGCTGAGAGGGGGGAGAGGACTAAAACCCACAATGGCAGGGGCCTGGAGGCCCAGCATAGGGCACACCGTGAGGAGGCAGTATGGCCACAGGGCTGCTAAGGCCAAACTTCAGGGTCTGAACCACCCCCCTCAAGAGCTGAAAACATTGTTAGAAGATTAATCTGTGGGGAAGGTGGAAAAGGGGAGCCAGATGCCCACAAACTGTCTGGTTCGTGTGTGCCAGTGTGTGGGGGGAGAACTTGCACTCACACACCCCTAGAAAAGGCTAACACAGGATTTTTATACCAATGAAATCTTCCCAGGCCAGACATGGTGGCTCTAGCTGTAACCCCAGCACGTTGGGAAGCCAAGATGGGAGGACTGCTTGAGACCAGGAGTTCAAGACCAGCCTGGGCAATAAACAAGACCCCCATCTTTACAAAAAATAAAAAAATTAGCTGGGCGTGGTGGCACGAACCTGTAGTCCCAGCTACCGGGGAGGCTGAGGCAGGAGGAGTGCTTGAGCCCAGGAGTTACAGGCTACTGTGAGCTGTGACAGTAAAACTGCACTCCAGCATGAAGTGTAAGACCTTATCTCTTAAAACCAAAACCAAAACCAAAAAAGCCTTCCCTAATGCCTTCTTTTAAAAACACAGAGTTCTTTAAACCACTGTCCAGAAGCTGAAGGGGCAGGAAACCCTCCCAGGCCTCATCATGTCTGTCCACCCTCAGCCACTCCACTCCATAGAATTAGAATCTCATGACTAACAAAGTTAATGGAGGAAGTGAGAAACACTGCTTTTAGTTTTTAAGGGGAAAATTAAATTTGGAAGGCAGAGAAGAGGCTAGGTAAGCATCATTGTCATTTACACTGCTTGTGCCTATATGACTTTTGGCTGGTGAGATCTGCTACAGAACTGACTCACATCCCCCATCCCCCTACCCACCCCTGCTGTGTCCTATGTTAGGAGCTGGGACACGAAGATAAGCGAGGCCAGCCTGAGTTAGCAAGCCTAACTAACTCAGCTCTGCCTCTTCCCAGCCTAGTGAGTCTGGGAATGTTCCAAACACCGTAAAATGGGGTAACAGCAGTCTGCACAGAATTAATGATGAGAAATAGGGGCCTGGCACGTGGACAAAGTTCAAGAGATACAGCTCTGCTGCTACAAGAGGAGGCCGCCAGGAGTGTGCCACACTCACCCTAACTTCTCTGAGCCTCTTTCTGGGCGCTGTGAGTGGCCAAAAGAGTGGCGGCTCAGGTGTGCAAAGTCACATAGACTATTCATCCACCCCAATGATTTTTGATGAAAGAGGTATGCAAGGCCAAGTGCAGTGGTCCACGCCTATAATTCCAGCACCTGGGAGGCTGAGAAGGGTGAATTGCCTGAGCTCACAGGTTGGAGACCAGCCTGAGCCAGAGCGAGATCCCATCTCTAAAAATAGCCGAGCATTGTGGCAGGTGTCTGTAGTCTAGAGGCACCCACTACTCAAGAGGCTGAGGTAAGAGGGCCACTTAAACCCAAGAATTTGAGGTTGCTGTGAGCTATGACACCACAGCACTCTAACAAGGGTGATAAAGTGGCACTCTTGTCTCAAAAAAAAGAGAGAGAGAGAGAGATGCAAAAATTACAACACAGGATATACCTACTGGGTAAGGGCCTAAAGCTCTGTAAATGAATTTCTATATTCTAGAGCTAAATTTGTCCTGTGAAGAGGCAGACCCAAAATAACAAAAAATGCTAATGAAAAAACATCGTTTTCAAGCAGGCATTGTGGCAGGCGCCTGTAGTCCCAGCTACTCGGGAGGTTGAGGCAAAAGAATCGTTAAAGCCCAAGAGTTGGAGGTTGCTGTGAGCTATGTGAGGCCACAGCACTCTACCAAGGGCGATAAAGTGAGACAGAGTCTCACTATAAAAAAAAACAACAAAAAAACATGGCTTTCTTGTAGAAAAATATTATACAACTTTTCAGAAATCTGCCTCAAACTTAAGCTGCAACTCTTCAATATCAAGCTAACCAAAGATTTCAGCATTACTCTTACACGACCTATAACCAGTGCTTTTCTGTTATCTAACCACTTTGTACTCCCTTAAGTTCATGTTGCAGTGCCAACAAATCTTAAGATTTCACCTGATAATTTTATGTCCTCTAAATTAGTTCACAAACTATAAATTACGCTTATTTCTTTCCTAAAGTTTCTATAGGTGATTAGCCAAACATCCATTTTTAAAAACCTCATTCAGGTCTCGACACCTGTAGCACAATGGTTATGGTACCAGCCACATACATGGAGGCTGGTGGGTTTGAATCTGGCCCGGGCCTGCTAAAACAACAACAATTGCAACCAAAAATAGCTGGCCAGGCCTTGTGGCGGCCACCTGTAGTCCTAGCTACTTGGGAGGCTGAGGCAAGAGAATCTCGCTTAAGCCCAAGAGTTGGAGATTGCTGTGAGCTATGATGCCACAGCACTCTACCATGAGGGTGACATAAATGAGATTCTGTCTCAAAAAAAAAAAAAACAAAACAAAACAAAACCAGGCTCGACGCCTGTGGCTTAAGTGGCTAAGGTGCCAGCCACATACACGTGAGCAGGCAGGTTCGAATCCAACCTGGGCCCACCAAACAACAATGATGGCTGCAACCAAAAAATAGATGGGTGTTGTGGCAGGCACCTGTAGTCCCAGCTACTTGGGAGGCAGAGGCAGGAGAATTGCTTGAGCCCAAGAGTTGCAGGTTGCTGTGATGCCATGGCACTCTACCCAGGGCAACAGCTTGAGGCTCTGTCTAAAAAACAAACAAAACACACATCTCAGCAGGACCGGGTGAGGTGGTTCACGCCTGTAATCCCAGCACTCAGGGAGGCTGAGGCAGGTGGATTGCCTGAGTGTGAACCTGCCTCTAAAAAAATAGATGGGCGTTGTGGCGGCCGATAGTCCTGATAGTCCCGGGCCTGCTAAAACAACAATGACAACTGCAACAGTGACAACTGTGGTGACCACCTGTAGTCCCAGCTGCTTGGGAGGCTGAGGCAAGAGAATCACTTAAGCCCAAGAGTTAAAGGTTGCTGTGAGCTATGACCAGAGCACTCTACCAAGGGCGACAAAGTAAGACCTGTCTCAAAATAAATAAATAAATATATACATACATACATTCCAGAAGACTTATTTATCTGGTTTACATAAGAAAGTGACTAGTTTTAAAGTGGATTTTACTATTTTATGAATTGTATGGATAAGAAACATAAAAAAGAAAGAAAACATTTCCGCAGCACTTTTGCCCTAAAAATCTACATTTTCCTGCATTTGCTGCTGGTCGATACATGTATGCGTGTAAAGATCTGCTGGAGTCTATCAAGCGCGCACATGCTGGGTGCTTTTCTGTCCCACCTCCAACCCATCTACCTCTGGCAACAAGCCATGAAGGCAGATGCTGCTGTCACCCACATTTGGAAATCTGGCAACTGAGGTGGAGGTTGAGCAATTTGCCTGAGATCCCTAAAATCAGGCTTCCTCTCTGCGGCACAACCACATGCACAGGCATCCATCTGGGTCCATCTCGTCACCACTGCAGGACTTGGGGGCACACACGCTGATGCTCATATTGCTTGCTGCACCATGAGTTACAAACTGTCCTTGGTCTCTGTCCAAGAATGCAGACTCTCTTGCTGGCATTCAATAAACTGGCAGGCTATCTTGCTAGCTTGCAGGCAGGGTAGAAACCTCAGAGCCTTCGCAGTTCTCAACACCTCCCAAGGCACAAAGCCATTCTGTGGCCACTAAAACCAAGAGGAGGCCCTTCACCACATGGCACTGAACTGGTCAGAGTCTCTCACCCACATATCCTAGTCCTAACCCTATCATCAAATCTATTTCTTCCTTCTCAAGGCAACCCTTTGAGAAGCTAAGGCCCCATTCCACTTCATGTTTTCCCCTCTCCAAATAAAGACCTCTGAGACCTGAGACCAACTGCCTCCTGCTGCTACAAGCATGTGCCCCTAGTGTCTGACCACATGTGCATGACTACAGTTGCCGGGACTCCTACAGGATCCTGGTTTGGCTCTAATAAACATGCTGTCCCCTCTTCACTGCAGGCATCAGCATGGACTGAATGCAGGGTGTGACACACTGCTACAAGTTTTGGACAGCCTGCTGGCAACCCTTCAGCAGCAACCTTTCTCTAAGTCTTTCTCAACCAGCAAGTTACCAAAGCCTAAGCTTTCCTGCCCCAAGGATGCCTAGCTCAGTCTAGCTCCACTGGCTGCCTGTCCCCTACATTCAGTCACTTTGTTATTGTAGAACAATTGGGGGTCTTAGATTGTCTTGCTCTGAGTAACCCAGGCAGGTTTCTATGCTCTTAAATCTTTGTGATCCACTCTAGAATCTTGTCAAAAGACAAGTTCAGGGCACCAGTACCTGACTGGTTAGAGCACCAGCCCCAGGCACCAGGACCGGCGGGTTTGAACCCAGCCCTGGCCTGCTAAACAAAGAAGGAAAAAAAAAGGGAGGGGTGCCTGGTGTGGTGGTTCATGCCTGTAATCCCACACTCTGGGAGGCTCAGGTGGGTGGGAGAATTGCCTGAGTTCACAGGTTCGAGACCAGCCTGAGCAAATAAAGATCCCATCTGTTAAAAAATAACCAGGTGTTGTGGCGGATGTCTGCAGTCCCAGCTATTCGGGAGGCTGAGACAACAACTGCTTGAGCCCAAGAGTTTGAGGTTGCTGTGAGCTGTGATGTCCCAGCACTCTACCAAGAGTGACATAGTGAGACTCTGTCTCAAAAAAAAAGACAAGTTCATGAGCGTTTTTGTTAAAAAAATGTTTTGTAGGATGGGGTCTTGCTATGTTTTGCAGGCTGGTTTCAAACTCTTGTCCTTAAATGATCCTTCCCCCTTAGCTTCCCAAAGTTTCGGAATCACAGCTGAGTCACCACACCTGGCCTAGCTCATGGCACTTCTGAACATGGACTATGCCCTTACCTTTGTAAACTGTCTTTAAGTACCTATTCTGAAAACAAGCTTTCTGGTTATTTGAATCACAAAATCTGTTCAGTCACAAGATTCATCTTGCACTAATTTTGGTTTCTGAAGATGACTGTGCTGTTTTCAATGGTTTGTGGGACTTTTCACAGCATACCCTCACTTAATCTTAGCCAAAAAGCTGGTCAAAGTATAGCATATCTCTCTGGCAATGACTACTTCAAAATTAAAGTGTTCAATCACATTCCCTTTGAAGATAAATATTAGTAGCAATAAAGACTGGTTTTCTAATCTTTCACAACTGAACTACCTTCTGAATTATACCTAAATTTAAAATCAGGCTACATGTCTGTATTCCCATGCACTTTGTGGGGGGTGAAGGCAAAAGGACTGCATGAAGCCAGAATTTCAAGACAGGCTGGGTGACATAGTGAGACAAGATCTCTACAGAAAGTTTAAAACCTGACCCAGGCATGATGACATACACATACAGTGTCAGTTACTCAGAAGGCTGAGGCAGGAGGACCCCGTGAGCTCAGGAGTTCAAGGCTACAGTGAGCAAGAATTACGTCACTGCACTCCAGTATGGATGGCAGAACAAGATACCCTCCCTTTTTTTTTGAGACAGTCTTGTTCTGTTCCCCTGGGTAGAGTGCAGTGGCATGATCATAGTTCATAGCAACCTTAAACTCCTGAACTTGAGCAATCTCTATTCTCCTGGCTCAGATTCAGAGTAGTGGGGCTACAGGTGCATACTACTACATGCTAATTTTTTCCATTTTTTGTAAAGACAGGGTCTCACTTTTGCTCAGACAGGCCTCAAACTCCTGACCTCAAGCAATCCTCCCAACTAAACCTCCCAGAATGGTAGGATTACAGGTGAGAGCCACCATACCCAGTCCCTCTTAAAGATGAATAAGTTAAAATAAAATAAATTTCAAATCATAATCTCCATTAAATTTCAACAAGGACAACCAGGTACTGTGGTCCAACTGTAATCCTAGCACTCTGAGAGACCATTGTGGGAGGATTGCTTCATCTTAGGAGTTTAAGATCAGCCTGAGCAAGACCCCATCTCTACTAAAAATAAAAAAAAATTAGTCAAGCATAGTGATACACCCCCATAGTCCAAGCTACTTGGGAGGCTGAGGCAAGAAGACTGGTTGAGCCCAGGAGTGAGGCTGCAGTGAGCTATGATGATGCCACTGCACTATAGTCCAGGGGACAGAGTGAAACACTTTCTCAACAAAAATTGGAAAACAAACAAATGAACAAATAAAACGCAGCAAGGACCTTTGCTTCTTCTAAAATCAAATAGCCAGGCTTGGTGCCTGTAGCTCAGCAGCTAGACCGCCAGCCACATACACGGGAGCTGGCAGGTTCGAATCCAGTCCAGGCCTGCTAAACAATGACAAACAGAACCAAAAAATAGCTGGGTGTTGTGGCGGGCGCCTGTAGTCCCAGCTACTTGGGAGGCTGAGGCGAGAGAATCGCTTAAGCCCAAGAGTTTGTTGTTTTGAGTGCTATGATTTCACGGCACTCTACCCAGGGCAACAGCTTGAGACTCTGTCTCAAAACACACACACACACACACAAATAAATAAATAAAGTAAAATAGCCATATATCTCTCTCACAACATAATTCACTTCCTCATTAACCCCCAAGAAGTAAGTGTTTAAAAAAGAAGGAACAAAACCTACCAGACAAGACATCCAATCTCTCAGGATAGCTAACAGCTCTTGCTATACAGTCGTGGAGTATTTGCTCTGCATACATGGTATTCACAAAGCCTTTACTTCTGCAAAGCTGCACATGCTACTAATGTGACATCACCCTGTCAATATTCTTTCATAACTTCTGCTAACACTGACCACACACTGCCTTCTATTCAGCAATCCAGGTGTGCTCCCTGAGGTTCCTCTCCTGCTTGAGCCCTAAGAGCCTTGCAAGTAGAACCATGCTCGATATTGAGACCATGTATTCCAGAAGAACAGCACTGCTGTCTGTCCTCAGAGCCTCCTGCCTAGCTTGTGACAAGAGCACAACAGTCCTGTCAACATGGGTGTGTTTTTCTCCTAAAAACAACCCCAGTGTACCCTGGGGTTGATCAAAAATGTAAACAGCATTTCCCTCATTTGCCTCAACCCTTACTGCTACTGGAAGGGAAGAAGGGAGAGCAGGAAGCAGAGAGGTGCTGACAACACAGGCCAGTGCCGAGTCCCCGGGAGACAGGATTCGGCTCAGGAAGTAGGCCAGGTGGGGACTGGAGATGCAATGGACTGCACCAATGAGTGAGCCCACAGAAAGGAAGGTGAGAGGTCTGAATTACAAATGTCGCTATAGAAAGATGAAAGAAAAGAACAAAGCCTAGAATGAGCACCTAGGGGCAGGGCTGGGGCGAGCAAAAACTTCCCTCTTCCTTGACACTAAAATTAACCTCATCCATTGAAGGAGCTCTTATAGTGTACTATTTTTTATTTTTACACCTTTATATTGTGTTTGTAATACTTTTGTGTTGTACATATACTTTACATACATGTGTACTTTGTGGTTTATTATTTATTTATTTATTTATTTTCTCGAGACAGTCTCATTTTGTCACCCTTGCCCTCAGTAGAGTGTTGTAGTATCATAGCTCCCAGAAACCTCAAACTCCCAGGCTCAGGTGATCCTCATGCCTTAGCTTCCCAAATAGCTGGGACTAAGGTGCCCACCACCACATATGGCTGCGTTTTTTATTTTTAGTAGAGACAGGGACTCGATCTTACTCGGGGTCTCAAACTCCTGAGCTCAAGCAATCCACCTGCCTCAGTCTCCCCAAGTGCTGGGATTGCAGGCATAAGCCACTGTGCCCAGCCTATATATTGTGCTTTAGATATACTTCTGCCAAGCACAGTGACATACACCTATAATCCCAGCTACTTAGAAAGCTGAGGCAGGCAGATCATCGAGACCAAGAGTTTGAGGCCAGCCTGGGTTAACACAGCAAGATCCCATTTCATATAAAAAATATACATACTTTCCAGCTCAGCGCCTGTAGCTCAGTAAACAGGGCACCAGCCACATATACTGAGGATGGCAGGTTCAAACCCAGCCCCATCCTGCTAAACAACAATGATAACTGCAACAAAAAAATAGCTGAGCATTGTGGTGGTCACCTCTAGTGATACTCTGTCTCAAAAAAAAAAAAAAAAAAGTATTTTTATATTGTGCTGTTTTTATACACAGCTGTGCCACGTGCTTTTTTTTTTTTTGGAGGCAAGCTCTTGCTCTGTCACCTAGACTAGACAGTGGTAAGTGTTTTTAATCAATACTCCTACACCTTGGCTCGGCGCCTGTAGCACCATGGTTACAGCACCCAGCCATATACATAGGTTCGAACCCAGCTCGGACCAGCTGCAACCAAAAAAAAATAGCCAGGCATTGTGGTGGGTGCCTGTCGTCACAGCTACTTGGGAGGCTGAGGCAAAAGAATTGCTTAAACCCAAGAGTTTGAGGCTGCTGTGAGCTGTGATGCCACGGTGCTCTACCAAGAGTGCCTCAAAAAAAAAAAAAAAAATACCACACCAATAACCAGAGTCCAACAGAAAAGGGGGGCCTATCCCCCCAAAAAAACTACAACTGTCATAGATCTCCAAATGCCCTACAAATAACTTCAGCAAGTTTTTGAGTTTTGTAACAAAGCTGGAGTGCAGTGGCACAATCATAGCTCACTGCAGCCACAAACTTCTGGGGTTTAAGAGGTCCTTTGCAGAGCCTCCCAAGCAGCTGGGCCTAAGGGCAAAAAGTACTTTTCAATTGAAGTGAAATTCACATTAACATACAATTAACAATTTTAAAGTGGCCAGGCAGTGACTTATGCCTATAAGCCTAGCATTTGGGGAGGTTGAGGTAGAAGTACAGTTTGAGGCCAGGAGTTTGAAACAAATCTGAGCAAGGTAGTAAGACCATATCTCTACAAAACAAACAAACAAATACATAAATAAAAAAATAGAAAAATTAGCCCAGGGTGATGGTGCACACCTATAGTTCCAGCTACTTGAGGGGCGGCAGGAGGACTCACTGCTTAAGCCCAGGTATTTGGTGCTGCTGTCAGCTGGGATGCTCCACTGCACTGCAGCTCAGGCTATGGAGCAACACTCTTTCTCAAAAACAAACAAATATTTTAAAGTGACACTCCTGGGTCATTTAGTATATTCATAATGTTATCCCCAATCTTGACTTTTTCTTGACTCCAGAAAACACCCAGCACCCAGGATATGTCTGGGATTTGCACACAGCCTCGTTACCCCTCAGTTTGGTGCTGACTTTTACTCCACGTTCCTGGGATGCTCCAATCTCCCACATCTTCCCCAAAGGATGAGATGCATCCTTATTTCTTTCTCACTACCCCAGCATGGGGCATACACTCAGGTTCATTTATAAAGGTGATATCAATCCTACCATAAGTTATATATGGCAACATTAGAGACCCCACACTTCCTTATTAAAAAGGAAGTATAGGTGTTCCTAAGACATCCCTGGCCAGCATCTGCCTCATGCTATAGCAGGAAAGCAGGGTAGAAAAAGGCAGCCCCCACTCTAGAAACTATAACCAGAAACGTCCTCACTTGTCTTGCTGAGATTTCACAGTCCTTTGACATCTGCATTTGGGGGGGGGGGGGGGGGGATAGAAAATTAGTCGCACTTTGTCACCCTCAGTAGAGTGCCGTGGCATCACACAGCTCACAGCAACCTCCAACTCCTGGGCTTAAGCAATTCTCTTGCCTCAGCCTCCCAAGTAGCTGGGACTACAGGCGCCTGCCACAATGCCCAGCTATTTTTTTGTTGCATTTGGCTGGGGCTGGGTTTGAACTCGCCACCCTCGGTATATGGGGCCAGAGCCCTACCCACTGAGCCACAGGCAGCGCCCAACATCTGCATTTTGATTATGTCTTCTCCACTAATCCAGAAGACAGGATCCTAAGAGCAGGGTCCCATGACACCCTCCAAAGGTAGTAATGGAGGAACTGAGAGGGAAAAAAATCATGTCTCGATGTCTTGCGACATCGAGAAAACCAGTAGCTTAAATGCCAGAAATAATTTTTTTTTTTTTTTTAGAAAGAGCCTCAAGCTGTCGCCTTGGGTAGAGTGGCATGGCATCACAGCTCACAGCAACATCCAACTCCTGGGCTTAAACAATTCTCTTAAATGATTCTCATACCCTAGCTTTGGTGTATGTGGCTGGCGCCTTAGCCCCTTAAGCTACAGGGGTTGAGCCACCAGAAATAATTTTATTTCTTTTTTTTTTTTATAGAGACACAGTCTCACTCTATCGCCACAACACCCGGCCATTTTTTGTTGTTATTGTAGTTCGACTGGGGCCGGGCTTGAACCCACCACCCCTGGTATATGGGGCCGGCGCCATACTCACTGAGCCATAGGTGCCGCCCCTGCCAGAAATAATTTTTAAAAAATCAGTAATTGTTGGGCGCAGTGGCTCATGCCTATAATCCTAGCACTCTGGGAGGCCAAGGTGGGTGGAGTGCTTGAGCTCAGGAGTTCAATATCAGCCTGAGCAAAAGCGAGACATCATCTCTACTAAAAACAGAAAAACTAGCTGAGTGTTGTGCCAGCTCCTGTAGTCCCAGCTACTCTGGAGGCGGAGGCAAGAGAATCGCTTAAGCCCAAGAGCTTAAGATTGTTGTAAACTATGAAGCCATAGCAGTTAACCAGGGTGACAGAGTGAACAAACAAAAAATAACAGTAATTACTTGAAGCTCAGCACCTGTAGCACAGTGGTTAGTGCCAGCCACTTGCACCAAGGCTGGTGGGTTTGAGCCTGGTTCGGGCCAGCTAAAACAACAATGACAACTGCAACGAGAAAATAGCTGGGTGTTGTGGTGGGCGCCTATAGTCCCACTTACTTGGGAGGCTGAGGCAGGAGAACTGCTTAAGCTCAAGAATTTGAGGTTGCTGTGAGCTGTGACACCATAGCACTCTACCCAGGGGGACAGAATGATACTCTGTCTCAAAAAATAACATTAAAAAAAAAAACAAAAAAAAAAAACAGGAAAGTGACTGGCAAATTAATTTGTTTCTTCATTTTTTTTTTTTTTTTTAAGACAAGAGTCCTACTCTATTGCCTAGGCTGTTGTGCTATTGCCTTAGCCTAGCTCACAGCAACCTCAAACTTCATGCCCCAGCCCCCTGAGTAGCTGGGTGTGATTATTTTTCTATTTTTTGTAGAGACTGGTTTTATTCTTGCTGGTTCAAACTCCTAAACTCAAGCAATCCTCCTACCTTGGCTTCCCACAGTGCCATCTCACCTAGCTTGGAATAAATTTTAAAACATATCCAAATACATGCTGTCTACAAGAGAGACTCACTTTATATACAAAGCCACAATGAAGTTAGAAGTAAAAGGATAGCAGAAGGGTATTCCATGCAAGTACTAACCAAAAGAGAGCTGCAGTGGCTATACTGTTATCTGACAATAGATTTTAATTCAAAAAAAATTACAAGACACAAGTACATAACCCATCAAGGAAACATAACTATTATAAATACAGCCAACTAACAACAGAGCCCCAACACAGATGAAGCAAAAATTGACAGAACTGAAGGAGAAGTATGTTCTAAAATAGTTCTAAAACAATAGTCAAATACCTCACTTTCACAACAGCAAAATACACGAGGCCTGACAATTAAGTTCGAGAGCAGATCCTAGAAACAGCGCTCCACACCACACTGCTGAGGGTCACTGCAGTCCCCTCTGCAGTGCTCCCCTCCCCTCAGGAAGCTGAGCCTGGAGGCCTCTCAAAGCCATTCTGGAACTCCTTCTTTGGAATGACCATCAGAGCTGCTGCTGCAGTTCCAGAAGTCATCTTAGTTGAAGTGCTACATACCTCTTTGGTAAATACCATTACAGCCACCAGATGGCCAAAGGGAGGACTTCAAAGGTGACCACAGTGATATTCAGCAATGAGGTATGTAGCACGTTTTCTAGAATGAGTTTGTGATCTGACTTGTCAGGCCTCATACACTCTTCTCACGTGCACATCATTTCCAGAACCATGTTAGGCCACAAAGTAAGCTTTAATATCCTTCAAAAAATCAAAATCTTACTAAGCATCTTTTCTGACCATAAAGGAATGCAACTAGAAAACTAGGATGCAATTATGGGAAAATTAAACATACTCTGGAATAACCAATGGGTCAAAGAAGATACCACAAGGGAAATTAGAAAATACCTTGAGACAAATGAAAATGAAAACATACAGGATTCAGCTCAGGGGGATCTGTAGCTATAAATACTACACTGAAAAAGAAAGATCTCAAAACTAATAATCTAACTGGGCACTTCAGGGAACAAGAAAAGAGAAACTAAATTCAAAGCTAGGATAAAAAAGTAAATAATATGAAGTACAGGAGAGAGAAATGAAATAATAAAAAAAGAATGAAAGGAAAAAGAAAAATCAAAAGTTGACTCGGGGCTTGTAGCTCAGTGGCTACGGTGCTGGTCACATACACTGGGGCTGGAGGGTTCAAACCTGGCCCAGGCCTGCTAAACAACAATGACAACTACAACAAAAAATAATAGCCAGGTGTTATGGTAGGCACCATACTTGGGAGGCTGAGGCAAAAGAATCATTTGAGCCCAAGAGTTTGAGGTTTCTGTGAGCTGTGAAGCCACGGTACTCTCTGCCAGAAAGTGAGACTCTGTCTCGAAAAAAAAAAAGAAAAAGAAAAAGAAATCAAAAGTTGGTTCTTTGAAAAGATCAATAAAGTGACAAAACTTTAGCTAGACTAAAGGAAAAAGAAGACTTACATTACTAAAATCAGAAATGAAAGTAGGGGCCAGGCATGGTGCCTCACACCTGTAATCCTAGCATTTGAGAGACAAAGACAAGAGGATCACTTGAGGCCTGGAGTCCCAGATTAAGAATTTATCTATACAAAAATGGAAAACTTAGCATGGCTTGGTGATGAGTCCCAGCTACTCAGGAGGCTGAAGAGAGGACCACTTGTGCCAGGAGTTTTAGGCTACAGTGAGCCTGATGATGCCACTGCAGTCTAGCCCAGGCAACAGAGTAAGACCCTATATCCAAAGTGGAAAAGAGGCCAGGTTTGGTGGCTCACGCCTGTAATCCCAACACTCTGGGAGGCCCAACTGGGCAGATCAAGACCAGCCTGAGCTAAAGCAAGACCCCACCTCTAAAAATAGCCAGGTATTGTAGTAGGTGCCTGTACTTCCAGCTACTTGGGTGGCTAAGGTAAGAGAATTGCTTGAGCCCAGGAGTCTGAGGTTGCTGTGAGCTATGACAACAAAGTGAGACTCTTCCTCAAAAAAAAAAAAAAGAAGAAAAAGGAAAAAAAGTAGAAAAGAAAAAGGAAAACAAGAACACTGCTACTACTTTACAATAATAAAAAGGATAAGAGAACAAGTCCTGGCTCAGAACCTGTAGCTCAGCAGCTAGGGTGCCAGCCATATACACCAGAGCTGATGGGTTCGAACTGAGGGCAGGCCTGCCAAACAACAAAGACAACCACAACCAAAAAATAGCTGGGCAGTGTGGTGGGAGGCTGAGGCAGGAGAATCACATAAGCCCAAGAATTTGAGGTTGCTGTGAGCTATGATATCACAGCACTCTACCCAGGGCAACATGGTAAGACTCCGTCTCAAAAAAATAAATTAATTAATTAAAAAAAGAGAGAGAACAAGTCCTTGCATGCCAACAAATTAGATAACCTAGATGAAATGGACAAATTCCTAGAAACACACAACCTACCAAAAAACTGACACAAGAAGAAATAGAACATCTACATAGATTTATAACTACTAAAGAGATTAAATCAGTAAACAAAAACTCCTGACAAAGAAAAGTCTTGAACCAGGTGGCTTCACTAGTGAATCGTACCAAACATTTAGAGTAGAATAAACACCAACCCTTGAACTCTCCTAAAAAACTATAGGAGGGAACATTTCCTAACTTATACCCTGATGATGAAGGCAGTATAAGAAAATTAGAGATCCTTGTGAATTTTGACACAGAAATGCTCAACATAATATTAAGAAACCAAATTCAGCTGTATACAAAAGGAATTATACACCATGACATGACGGGGGTGGGGGTGGGCTGTCCTAGGAATGCTAGGGTGGTGCAACACACGAAAGTACAACATTGACAGAATGAAGGGGGGAAAATGGTGACCATCTCAATGCACAAAAAGCATCTGACGGGCGGCTCCTGTGGCTCAGTGAGTAGGGCGCCGGCCCCATATGCCGAGGGTTGCGGGTTCAAACCCAGCCCCGGCCAAACTGCAACAAAAAAATAGCCGGGTGTTGTGGCGGGTGCCTGTAGTCCCAGCTACTCGGGAGGCTGAAGCAAGAGAATCGCTTAAGCCCAGGAGCTGGAGATTGCTGTGAGCTGTGTGATGCCACGGCACTCTACCAAAGGGCCATAAAGTGAGACTCTGTCTCTATAAAAAAAAAAAAAAAAAAGCATCTGACAAAATCCAACACATTTTGTGGTTTAAAACACTTGATAAAGTAAAAACAGAAAGAAACTTCTGCAACATGAAAGAAAAAAAAAGCCATCTATGAAAAATCCCCAGCTAATATAATACTCAGTAGTGAAAGTCTGTAAGCTTTTCCCCTAGTGCTGGCTTTCACCACTCTATTCAACACAGTACTAGCAGTTCTCGTCAGTACAAGTGCAAGAAAAAAAAGAGAAAGAAGCAGCAAAACTATCTCTAGTCAGAGATGATTAGACATAGAAATCCCTAAAGATTCCACATCAAAAAAAAAAAAAAAAAAAAAAAAAACGGTTAGAATAAACAAAGATTCCACATTAAAACAACAAAGGTTGCAGGATAAAGATCAGCTGCACTTCTATCTATGCACACTGACAATGAACGTTCCAAAAAGGGAGGCCAAGAGCAACAGTTCACGCCTGTAATCCCAGGAAGCTGTTAGGGACTGAATGTTTGTTTTCCCCAAATCATATGTGTGTGTGTGTATACATATATGGAAGTAATTAAGATTAAATGAAGCCAGAAGAGTGAGGCCCTGATCCAGTATGTTTAATATCCTTATAAAAAGAAACACCAGGGAGCGCCCTCTCTGCAGCACCCAGTGGGGGGAAAGGTCATGTGAGGATATAGCAAGAAGGGTGCAAACCAGGAACAGAGCCATCACTAGAAACCACCACTGCTGGACCGTAACCTGGGACTCTGGCCTCCAGAATTAATGTCATTTAATTAATTTAATTAAAATATATTTTGGTAGAGCCATCTTGTCTATGGTATTTTGTTGTTAGCTCTAACTATCAGAGGCATAAGACTTGCACACTAAAAAGTACAAAACATCAGTGAAAAAAATTAACAAAGACCTACATAAATGGAAAGACATCCTGAGTTCATGGACTGGAAAACAATATTGTGAAGATGACAATATTACTCAAAGTCATCTAATTATTCAGTGCCATCTCCGTTAAAAATCCCAACAGTGGAGGAGAGGGAGGGGGTGAGGTCGCACGCGAACCTTGGTGGTGGTGCTGGAGCGGCCTGCCAAGGTATCGTGGCTGCTGCCATGGAGCTTAGTCGCCCAAGCAGCGATGACAGTATGTTGGAGTGAAGCTGTAGCCCCAACCTCTCCCAAGAGGTGCTCTGTGAAGTCTTTCGCTCCCTGCACGCCCTGGCTGAAAAGGTCTGCCCCTTTGAAGCTGAGCCTCAGAGAGGATGTGGTGAAAATGACAAGTGATTGCAGGGCCTCCCGGCTCTCCAGCCTGCACCGCTCCTTAGTGCACTGGAGCAACACGTTCTATTGACAGCCTCTTTTAGCAAAACTTCAACCTTTGATTAAAGAGGAGAATACAACTGCCATTGAAGACATAGGAAAGACAGAAATGGGGAACAAGAATGAAATAAATGCCAAATTTTTCACCAGTACCTTGCAAGAGGAAGAAAAGCACAAAGATTGTAATTTAGGAGACGTGAAAAAGACACAGATCCATTTTGATCCAGAAGTAGTTCAAATAAAAGCTGGAAAAGCAGAAATTGACAGAGAATATCTGCATTTATTGAAAGAAAGGAAGCTGAAATCAATGAAAACAACGTCAGGGAATTTTGCAATGTTATGGATTGTAATCAAGAAAATAGCTGTGCAAGAACTGACGCTGTTTTTAGCCCTTATCCTGGATTTAAAAGTCATGTTAAGGTTTCTAGGGTTGTGAATACATACGGACCACAGACTAGATCTGAAGGAATTCAAGGATCAGTTCATAAACCTAACAACATGCTTCAAGACGGTGGGAATCAGGCAGTAGAAGAACGGCTGCAGAATATTGAGGCTCACTTGTGATTACAGACAGGTGGTCCCCTGCCAAGAGACATTTATCAGCGAATTTAAAAACTTGAAAATTCTCCAATTTGAAGGTATCTCACCTGAGTATTTTCAATCTGTAAACTTTACTGGACAAAGAAGAAAAGTTCAACCACCTCAACAGAACTTTTCACTGGTTAAACTTGATGAGAAAATTAGTGTCCTCAAACAAGCCCTCCTCAGAAAATCAAGAGAAGCAGACTCCATGGCAACTCACCACCTTCCATGAAAAACTCTCATCCTTGTCATTTTCCTTTTTTATATAAATGTGTGTCACTTATACTGTAATTAATTAAATGATATCTATTTGTCAATGTAGATTTCTCTGTGAAGTCAAGGTTTATTTTCATATGAGTCCGGCTTACCAAAAGTAATCTTCAGATATTCTAGCACAGCGGTTCTCAACATGTGGGTCGCGACCCACAGGAACTGTATTAAAGGGCTGCGGCATTAGGAAGGTTGAGAACCACTGTTCTAGGGAGTTTTGGAGTAACAAATGCATTGAAAATAGCATTTGCAATTTATTCCCTTCTGTTTTAAAGAAGATATTTGGAAATTGAAGAACAGGTTCATTTTTTCCTTTTGTGGACCACAGAAAGACAAATTCGTTTTGATAGTGATATTTAAAAGGACTTTAAAATATTGTTGTTAACTAGTTTATTGGTTCAAATCAGTATTTTGCATATAATAAATAGGCATTCAATAAAAACTTATTGACTGAAATGAAAAAAAAAAAATCTCAACAGTGCTTTTTTCCCTTCAAATGAAAAAATCCTGGGAGGGGTGCTGGAGCTCTGTGGTTAGAGCATTGGCCCCATGTACCAGGGCTAGCAGGTTCTAACCTGGCTTGGGCTTGCTAAACAAAATAAAATTAAAAAAAAAAGGGGGGGGGAGGGGCGGCACCTGCAGCTCAGAGGGTAGGGCACTGGCCCCATGTGCTGAGGGTGGTGGGTTCAAACCCAGCCCCAGCCAAACTGCAACAAAAAAATAGCTGGGCATTGTGGCAGGCGCCTGTAGTCCCAGCTACTTGGGAGGATGAGGCAGGAGAATCACCTAAGCCCAGGAGTTGGAGGTTGCTGTGAGCTGTGACGCCATGGCACCCTACCAAGGGCAATAAAGTGAGATTCTGTCTCTACAAAAAACAAAAACAAAACCACCATCCTGAAAGTCATATGGAATCTGAATTCCATGCAAGAGACCCCATAAAGGCAAACTAATCTTGAAAAAGACCAAAGTTGGAGGACTCAGACATCCTGATTTAAAACTTTCTGGCACAATGACAGACATAAAGAATCAACAGAAAAGAATTGAGAGCTCGGAAATAAAATTCACATGCGTTCTCAACTGATTTGTGACACTAATGCCAAGACCACCCAGTGGGAAAGAATAGTCAGTGCAACAAATGGGGCTGGGAACTGGACATCCAGATGGGAACAGGGAACTCGGACACTTACTCCCACAACACAAAAAAAATTAATTCAAAATGGACCAAAGACTCAAATTTAAGAGCTAAAACTATAAAACTCTAAGAAGAAAACAAGAGAAAATCTATGTAACCTTGGATTTGGCAATGGTTTCTTTAAAGTAACACCAAAGCGCAGACAACAAAATTAAAAACAGATAAATGTGACTTCGTTAAAAATTAAAAACTTTAGGCTTGGCGCCCGTAGCTGCCCGTAGCTCAGTCTGGGCTCACAGAAGAGAAAAGGACACCATCAAGAGTGAAAAAACAGCTTTTCCCCTAAGTGACCTGAGGTGATTTGTGAAAATGGTTCACTATTCACTTGACCTAGAAAATCCCCAAAAGTCAGGCAAGTCAATAGGTTCAAATGTTTGTGTTCATTGTCCAGGCCTTCAAGAGCATACATATACAAAAGCCATCCAGTATCTGAAACATGTTACTTTATTATCATTATTATTTTTTTTTTTTCCTAAGATAGAGTCTCATTCTGTCACCTTTAGTAGAGTCCCATGGCAACCTAGATCAGAGCAACCTCAAACTATTGGGCTTGAGCAATCCCCCCGTCTCAGCTTTCCCAGTAGCTAGGACTACAAGTGCCTACCACAAAAATTAGTTTTTCTATTTTTAGCAGAAAAGAGGCTGGTCTTTTTGCACAAGCTGGTCTCAAACTCCTGAGCTCCGGTGATCCATCTGCCTTGGCCTCCCAGAGTGCTAGGATTACAGATATGAACTATGCACCCAGTCTTCATAGGCTCTTTGTTACAAACCAACCAACAGTTTTCCAGAGAGGCCCCACAAAAGCCTTAACTACTGCCTTTATTAAGAAGAGCATTATGCCACCAAGGCTGTGCACTGCATATACATGCACTTATTTAACCTGCCACAGAACCTCCTTTTAAGATGCCCAGCAATCTAAACAACAGGCAAGGACATGTGTGGGCATGTGCAACATCAGTAGAAGTATAAATTGGTGAAATCTTTCTGGAAAATAATTTACCAATATATACATATAACCCTACAGATGGTCTACTCTTTATAACTCAGAACCTAAAAGAATAACCAAAGAGTAAAATAAACGAACATACAAATATTATGGGATATAGCATGGTTATTAAACATTATGTTTGGGACTACAAACTAATACAGCCTCTTTGGAAAGAAGTAAGGAGAATCCTCTAAGAACTCAAAACAGACCTTCCATTTGATCCTGCAATCTCATTACTAGGTATTTATCCAGGAGAAAAAAGAAAACATTTTATCATAAGGACATCTACACTAGTTTGTTTATTCCGATTCAATTTACAATTCCCAAGATGTAGAATCAACCCAAGTGCCCATCGACCCACAAATGGATTAATAAATGGTGATACATGTATACCACAGAATACTACTCAGCCATAAAAAAGGAGGTTTTACATCTTTTGTATTAACCTGGATGGAGTTGGAGAACATTCTCCTCAATAAAGTAACACAAGAATGGAAAAGCAAGTATCCAATATACTCAATATTCACATAAAGTCGGTAGATGAACTAATACACAACCATATAAAAGAAAACCCCAATTAAATTCAAGTGGATGGAAGGAGAGAGGATGGAGGGAGGGGGAGAAGGAGGAAGGGGAGGAAAGTAGGAGGAGGAGGAGGGAGGAGGGGCTAAGAGGGAAGGGGATGGATGTGCTCTCACATGGCACACCTCCTGGGGCTGGAGCACAACCGCCACAGGGACTTTACTTAACAAAGGCAAACAATGTAACCTAATTGTAACCTCATATTAATCTGAAATTAAAAAAAAAAAAGAGTTCCAAGGCAATGACTAAATAATTATGAAAGTATGAAATAATTATGAAATGGCCTATTAAAAAAAAAAAACACATGAAGGGTGGCGCCTGTGGTTCAAGGAGTAGGGTGCTGGCCCCATATACCAGAGGTGGTGGGTGGGTTCAAACCTACCCCAGCCAAAAACTGCAACCAAAAAAAAAAAAAAAAAAAAAAAAAAAAAACATATAAAAAGGCCCAGCACAGTGGCTCACACCTATAATCCTAGCACTCTGGGAGGCAGAAGGATTGCTAGAGCTCAGGAGTTTGAGGTTGCTATAAGGTAGGCTGAGGCCATGGCATTCTAGCCTGGGTGACAGAGGGAGACTCTGTCTCCAAAAACAAACAAAACCAAAACAAACCCTGCATAAAAAAAGACTAAGAGGGCGGTGCCCGTAACTCCTAACTCGTAGGTAGGGTGCCTGGGCCAGATAAAACAACAATGACAACTGCAACCAAAAATAGCCCGGCATTGTAGTGGGAGGATGTATTCCCAGCTACTCGGGAGACTGAGGCAAGAGAATCGCTTAAGCCAAAGAGTTTGAGGTTGCTGTGAGCTGTGACACCACAGCACTCTACCAAGGGTGACATATCAAGACTGTTTCTAAATAAATAAAGAAAGAAAGAAAAGAAAGAAAAGAAAAAAGACTAAGAGAAACTATGCTGGGCTAGAATTTTCCAGAAGGTTCACCACCACACTCGTGGTTCCTAAAGGGCAGCACACTTACTGAACTGAATTTAAAAAAATTTTTGAGACAGGGTCTCACTTTGTCACCCAAACAGGAGTACAGTGTGACACCCTCATAGCTCACTACAGCCTCGAACTTCTGGGCTCAAGCAGTCTTGCCTTAGCCTCTGGGGGCATAGGGACAACAGCTACCACATCTGGCTGATGAACTGAAGGTTTTTTTTTTTTTTTTTGAGACAGAATCTCACTATGCTGCCCTCGGTAGAATATTATGGCATCACAGCTCACAGCAGCCTCAAACTCTTGGGCTTAAACGATTTTTTTGCCTCAGCCTCCCAAGTAGCTGGGATTACATGTGCCCACTACAACACCTGGCTATTTTTGTTGTTGTTGTAGTTATCATTGTTGTTTAACAGGACCCGCTGGGTTCAAACCCACCAACCCCAGTGCATGTGGCTGATGCCCTAACCACTGTGTTACAGGAGCCAAGCCTGAACTGAATGCCTTAATGAGTGGATTATGGATAACACCCTCTTACTTAGACTTCACCTCAAGAATTTCAGATGAAAAAAAATGCATAGACCAATGTTTAAAGGGAATAAAGCAGCCGGTGTCACATCTGTAATTCCAGCATTCTGGCAGGCCAAGGCAGGTGGATCACTAGAGTTCAGAAGTTTTGAGACCAGACTGAGCAATAGTGTGACCCCATTTCTAATTAAAAAAACAAACAAAAAAAAAAAAAAAAAACAAGAAGAATGAAATAAAAAATAATAATAGAAAGACTAGCAGGGCGTGGTGGCTGATACCTGGAGTCCCAGCTACTTGGGAGGCTTAGGCAAGAAGATTACTTCTGAGGTTGCTGTGAGCTATGATAATGCCAGGGCACTCTACCCAGGGCAACAGAATTAGACTCTGTCTCAAAAATAAACAAATAGGGTTGGTCCAGCCCCATACTGAGGGTAGCGGATTCGAATCCCGCCTTGGCCAAACTGCAACCCCACCCCCCCCAAAAAAAAACAGCCATGCATTGTGGCAGGCGCCTGTAGTCCCAGCTATTTGGGAGGCTGAGGCAAGAGAATCGCCTAAGCCCAAGAGTTTGAGGTTGCTGTGAGCTGTGACTTTACAGCACTCTACTGGGGGTGATAAAGTGAGACTCTGTCTCTAAAATAAATAAATAAACAAACAAACAAACAAAGGGAATAAAGCTGAGCAGCCACGGCAACACACAGAGCCTCTAGGGAGCACTTGCCTCCTGTTCACCTCCCTGTCTGTCCTACTCACTGCATGTAGGGCTCCCTATGGACTAGCATCCTGCTATACAGGACTAGGGCTAGGCTGCCACGCCTTTATCACCCTGGCTCTGCTTTCACCCATCTGGAGGGACCTCAGGAGAGTCTAAGTTGAAGGTTCTCATATTGGCCGAGCCCCTACAATACAGGAAGACCTGAGGCCCAGGTGTGGGGTACAAGTAGGGACGCAGGGGAAGTCAGTTGTCAAGAATGCCTTAACTGGGGAAGGAAGAAATGCTTCCCAACCCAACAGGCCTAGAATTAGGGGACTAAGGGGACTGAAAGGAAAGCAATATGCACAGGGATAAGAGCAGTCCTGACAGTGGCTTACCATCTCCAGACCCAGCTTCCTCAAATGCAAGGCAAGGCTGTCTCCCGGACACTCCCCAGAGCCTCAGCCCAAGTATACTGTGATGCCAGCAGCCATCTCCACCTTTGGCTTAGTGAAACCTTAGCCTACCATTCTGTAGGCTATGTCCACATTAAACCAGATGGAGGCCTTGGTGTAAGCTGGGACAAGGCCTGCCAACAGCAAGCCATCCTTGGGGCCAGCTTACAGGCTTTCAGGCCACTGAGCTCACAGGGCAAGACTGTCCAAACCATACTGCTTAAAACTACCCATTCATTCTTATTTTCCAAAGGGCAACAGATTAACTATTTGATTCCCTTTTTTTTTTTTAAGAGACAAGAGTCTCACTTTGTTGCCCTCGGTAGAGTGCTGTGACATCACAGCTCACAGCAACTTCCAACACCTGGGCTTAAGTGATTCTCTTGCCTCAGGCTCCCAACTAGCTGGGACCACAGGCGCCCACCAGAATGCCCGACCTTTTTTTTGTTGCAGCTTGGCAGGGGTTGGGTTCGAATCCATCACCCTTGGTATATGGGGCGGGTGCCCTACTCACTGAGCCACAGGTGCCACCCAGTATTTGATTTTTTTTTTTTTTTTCAGACAGAGTCTCACTGTTACCCGAGAGAGAGTAAGGTGGCATCATCATAGTTCACTGCAACCTCAAACTCCTGGGCTCAAGCAATCCTGCTGTCTGAGCCTCCCGAAGAGCTGGGACTACAAGCATACACAACACTCAGCTAATTTTTCTATTTTTAGTAAAGATGGGATCTCACTCTTGCTCAGGATGAACTCCTGAACTCAAGAGATCCTTCCATCTCTGCCTCCCAGAGTGCTAGGATTACAGGCATGAGCCACTGGGTGCAGTGTGTTCTCTTCTTATATCAGGAAGATATAAAGTCTCAATTAGAAAAGAGACAGGTGGTCTGATGGTCCTGGCCTACAGCAGGCAGTAGCCTCAGTCATAGGTTCCCTATCACATGCTGTGCCCCGAGGCCTTTCACCAGCTAGTCTAAAGAAATCTAAAGGATTCATGTTAAAAAGCCGACTGGAAACTCCGGGGCTTAACCACTGTAAGCATGTACTTCCCTTCATTATCCAAATGATTATGAAAATGAATTATAAATCCAGTATTTGCTGATCAAGTTCAAAGGATTTTTTTCTTAAAAAGGCATGCCCTTATAACCAGCTTCAAGAAGAAAACATGTCCACAAGCATGGTCTACGTTCCACTTTGGCACAGTAGCCAATCTGCCCATAAGAAAAGATGACATACAAATGCAGGACCTGGGAAGGGCCTGAGGCTCAAACAGGCAAAGCAGGGAAGAAAGGAAGAGAGAAGGTGAGTGGTGAAGAAGACCAGGAAAGATGGGGACACTCAGGCAGAAGGTCAAGGTTGTGAGCCAGGGTGGATGGAAAGCTACACAGTGGCGAAGTGAGGCCACCTGGTGGACAGATGTACAGGTCTGGGAATAGAGACAAGAGGCATAGGGATCCTTCACACATCGCATCACACCTGTGATGCTGGAAGGAGGGGCTCCAGAGACAAAACAGAACAAGAGGAAGGCAGGAGACTAATAAGACCTATGTTTAAAAGTGAGGAAGCAACAGCAGGAAGAAGCAAGTGTCACGCTGGTCACCAGCTGGGGGCTGGGATACTTGCCCAGGCTCCAAAAGTCTGGGAGGCAAGCAAGAGCCTTGGGGCCAAGGCTACCAACTCACAGGTGTGACAAGGGACGAGAAGCCTGTGGGCTTGGTGTTAAGCAGTTTCAGGAAGGTGGGAGAAATGGGGACTGCAAGCTACAGTTAAATAAAGGAGACATCTCTCGAGAGGTGAAGGGATCAAAGGATGGAGAAAAGAGCAGACACTAAATCAAGAGGGTGCTAAGGCGCAGGGAAGCCACAGTTAGAGGAACCAGAGTCTGTCAGAGGCAGGAATCTGAGAGATGGGGAGCTGGGCCATGGGGTGAGGGGAACATGAGGGCAATTAGGAAAAGGGATTTGAGACACATGGGAGGCACGTGCTGGAAGGCACCAGAAATAAAGCTGGAGCACAGGTGTCCACAGGGTTAGAGAAACAGATGCAAAACCAAGGGGGAAAGCAAAAGGGAATCTTTGCCTTCTCCCAAAAGAGGTCAAAGAAGGTCTCCTCCTGACAGATAAGGCCAGGCACACAGAAGCCAGGAGACAAGAGGAGCAGAGATACTCTGTTTCCCCGTGTCGATCACCACAGATCGGGACAGCTGGGGACCCCCGTAACTTTACAAAATCAGTGCAAAGATGGGATTCTACTCAGGAACCTAAGGCTACGCTCCCTACCTTATGACCCTAGGGCGACAGCCCTCTTCTCTGTGCCTCTGCTGGCTGCCTAGATTAAGAGCCTACTTAGGAGCACAGAGATACCTAGGAACAGAGAGATATGCCCAACAGCACACGTATCACCTTAAAGAATAGTCTGTTAAGAAGTGGAAGTGTTCAATACTCACAGGAACAATAAGCCCTTGCCAAGTCAATAAATTAGCTTCATCAACCTGGATGTTACGGAAGTTTTTCATTCCACATTTGCGGATTTCTTCAAGCTCCTGTTGATTAACAAAGCATAAAGGGGTGTCAAATAGGGAAAAGCACCACGTATTAAGATCCCTCCTGACTCCCTCAAATTAAACCATGTGACAACATGAGCGATGATACAATTAGGGAGTGAGGGCTTGACTGTGTCTGGCGTGCTTAAGGAGGCATGGTCCCCTCCACAAGGTAGCTCTACCCATGCCCCAGACTAAGACCCCCACGGTCAGCACGCCCCCTGAACACAAGAGGGGGATGTGCTTGTGCAGACGCATCAGCTCCTCTCTGGGCTGCTCGCCTGCCTGTGTAAATACTCTCAGCAACCTGCACTGGCAGAAACAACAGGGGCTACATTGAGGCTCTACAGACCTGACTTCCTCCAACAAGACTTACTAAGTAGTGACGTCAGATTCTGAGAATACAGAGAAGAGCAGCACTGGGACTAGGAGTAGACCAGAGGCAGATGCACGCCCACCAAGTTCCCTACACAGCACTGCAAGCATGATTTCAGAAGGACTCCACCTGAGTGTGGGCATACAGCAAAAACTATCCCGTCTGGGATCGGAAGAGGGCAGGAAACCATCATGGAGCCTTGGTTTTCTCAGCTGCAAAACAGGTAATGAGACCCAGAGCTGCAGAAAATGAAGGGGAAGCCTAATTGCAAGAAAAAGGACCCCTCACAAACATGAATGTTGCTTATTATATAATCAATGCACCAAATACCGCTTCATCCAGAAAACACAACTTCACAAAAATCAGGACCCTGCCCGAGATGTCTTTACAACTGTCTGCCACTTGTTTTTCAACTGTGCACAAGCCAGATATCTCCCACTGCGTCCCAACACTTCGAGTGACGGTCCAGCAGGTGTTCTAACCCACACTGCCCACTGTGCACCCTCCCGCCAGCACAGCAGCCTCACTAACAATCCTCCATTCTCAGCCCCTGGAGTGCCACTGTACCACCTCAGCCCGGCCTCAGCCTCCTCCACATCTCTCAGGCACCTTCTCCCCTGCAGCCCAAGCAGCACCCAACTTAGCCCTGCCTCCTCTGCCAGGCAGCTTCCTCTGGCACAGCACATATCCCCCTAGAACTGGGAAGGCCCATTCTTGTGCAGTGTCACCACTCACAATGGCACAGACGCTCCTATTAGCCCCATATCAAGCCTTAAAGAGCCTCTGCACCCCGCACTCACATCACACAGCAGCAGTTTATATGGCACACTGGGGCCACGCAGGCAGAGGGAGACTGAGCCAGTATCACGAAGTTGGAGGATGCTTGGGCACCGGGCCCAGAGCAGCCAGAGACAGAGAGTGCATTAAATGAACGAACACAGAAGAGGCAGTTGGGACACAGTGATGCTTCCCAGCAGGCAACAGTCACGGTGTCTTCCCACAGGAAGCCTGTCAGCCCTATCTGCCCACCACAACCACCTGGACCTGGGCCCAGCCCCAGGAATTCTGGCACAGCAAATGTGGATAGAGCCTGAACATGGGATGATTAACAAGCTGCGCAGTGAGAGGAGATGCCCTGCAGTGCTAAGGGATGGATTCCTTTCTAAGAAAAGCCCAGTAAGTGCTGTGCGCAGGGATCTAGCTGCAGGGACTGAGACCCCTGCACAGGTGGGTGGAGTGCAGTGGCCTCTCTTCCAGAGAAAGGACAGAACTGAGAAATCTCTCCAACCTGCCACCTGGTCTTGTTAGCCTGGTACTCCTGAGAAACTCCCCTCTGGAGATTATACAGCCCTTGCCCACTCTACCACCCATCCACTCCCAGACTGAACATAAACTCAGCAAGGGCGGGGATCAGGAAGTCCCAGTCCTGCCAGGTCTAGCTCTACACTTGCTTAGTGAATGAATAGAGTTAAGAAGGACAAAAGAAGCTGGGACGGAAGAAGTCTCTATAGGTAGATTTCTTCCCGGCAGGTTGGAAATCTTACCCAACCTGTACCAGGGGGAATAAAGCCATTTTAATTGCACACACACACACAAAAGTGTCTATAAATAGAGTACCAAAGTTGTATTTTGGCTTTCTGGTCCTTTGCTCAAGATATTAGACTAAGAAATTTGTCTAGAGGGTGGCCCCTGTGGCTCAGTGAGCGGGGCACCGGCCCCATATACCAAGGGTGGCAGGTTCAAACCCAGCCCCAGCCAAACTGCAACCAAAAAATAGCCAGGCGTTGTGGCAGGCGCCTGTAGTCCAGCTGCTCGGGAGGCTGAGACAGGGGAATCACGGAAGCCCAAGAGCTGGAGGTTGCTGTGAATCCTGTGACATCACGGTACTCCACCGAGGGCATAAAGTGAGACTCTGTCTCTAAAAAAAAAAAAAAAAAAAAAAAAAAAAATTTGGCTAGAGACAAAAGGTATCATGTATGTTCCTCAAGGCCTTTATCCTTAGCAAACAAAATGCTTCAAACTAAATACAACCAGGAAAAAAATTTTCCAGGTAGAACCTTGGACTTTAAAAAGAAGAAATAAGGTGGGGTGTGTTGGCTCACACCTATAATCCCAGCACTCTGGGGGGCTGAGGTAGGTGGACTGCCTGAGTTCAGGAGTGGAGACCAACCTGAGCTAGGGAGAGACTCCATCTCTAAAAATAGCCAAGTATGGTGGTGCTTGCAGCTCAGTGGGTAGGGTGCCAGCCACATACACTGAGGCTGGTGGATTCAAATCTGACCCAGGCCAGCTAAACAACGACAACTGCAACAAAAAAATAGCCAGATAGAGCACGGCCTGTGGCTCGGTGAGTCAGATGCTGGCCTCATATAACGAGGGTGGCGGGTTCAAACCCAGTCCCGGCCAAACTGCCACGAAAAATAGCTAGGCGTTGTGGCGGGCGCCTGTAGTCCCAGCTACTCAGGAAGCTGAGGCAAGAGAATCACGTAGGCCCAAGAGCTAGAGGTTGCTGTGAGCTGTAACGCCACAGCACACCACTACCCAGGGCAACAAAGTGAAACTCTGTCTCTTAAAAAAAAAAAAAAATAGCCGGGGGTGGCGCCTGTGGTTCAGTGAGCAGGGTGCCGGCCCCATATACCGAGGATGGTGGGTTCAAACCCAGCCCCGGCCAAACTGCAACAAAAAAATAGCCGGGTGTCATGGCGGGTGCTTATAATCCCAGCTACTGGGGAGGCTGAGGCAAGAGAATTGCCTAAGCTCAAGGATTTGGAGGTTGCTATGAGCTGTGACACCAGGCACTCTATGGAGGATTAATAAGTGAGACTCTGTTTCAAAAAAAAGCTGGGCACTGTAGCAGGCGTCTGTAATCCCAGCTACATGGGAGGCTGAGGGAAGAGAATGGCTTAAGCCCAGGAGTTAGAGGTTGCTGTGAGCTGTGATGCTACAGCACTCTACTGAGGGTGATAAAGTGAGAGTCTGTCTCTAATTAAATAAATAAATAAATAAAATTAAAATTAAAAAAGGGCTGGACGCAGTGGCTCCCATCTGTAATTCTAGCACTCTGGGAGGCTGAGGCAGGTGGACAGCCTGAGCTCATGGGTTGAGACCAGCCTGGGCCAGAGCAAGAGCCTGTGTCTAAAAATAGCTAAGCACTGTGGCGGGCACCTGTAGTCCCAGCTACCAGGGAGGCTGAGGCAAGAGAATCACTTGAGCCCAAGAGTTTGAGTTTGCTATGAGCTTTTACAACACTACAGCACTCTACCAAGGGTGACAAAGTGAGGCTCTCTCAAAAAAAAAAAAAAAGAAAGAAAGAAAGCAACAATGTCAGAGGCGATATCCAATACTCATGGTAGAAAACCAAATGTTAAAATAACCTGGCTCGGCCCCTGTAGCTCAAGCGGCTAAAGTACCAGCCACATACACCAGTGCTGGCGGGTTCGAATCCAGCCAGGCCCGCTAAACAACCATAAGAACTAGAACCAAAAAATAGCCAGGTGTTGTGGTGGGTGTCTGTAGTCCCAGCTACTTGGGAGGCTGAGGCAAGAGAATTGCTTAAGCCCAAGAGTTTGAGGTTGCTGTGAGCTGTGATGCCACAGCACCCTACCAAGGGCAACAGCTTGAGGTTCTGTCTCAAAATTAATAATAATCTGTAAATCTGTATACTAACAATATGAATTATGGGTAATAAGCCAAGAAGGTAAATCTTACAAGAACTGCAAAACTATGGCAAGATGGGACTCAAGTGAAAACCTGTGTCCCGCTCCAGCAATGATGAAGGAGGCAGAGAGCAGTGTGAGCAGGGGTGCAGGGAGAGCACCTATCAGTGCTAGGACAGCAGGGAGATCCATGGCATCAAGGTAACAGCACTCCTGCCCTGGGAGGAAGCCACACACCTCCTGGCCAGAAATAGGAATGCATTAAATGAACCAACACACGCAAGAGGCAGTTGGGACCCACGCTGATGACACTAATGACAGCAGAGTTGGGAAGCTCAGAGAACGCAAAGCAGGGTTACCTCCTAAATCAAGCTCTCCACAGACAGAAGAGGCACCTCCTTTGCATAATTCTAATCAATAAGGAGGAACTGATTATAAGGTAGAAGTGAGAGAAACTGAGATAAACAAGCCTGTCATCTTCTAAGAATGCTGAGCACCCGTTGCAGGTTTCTCAACAGGGTGTCACCAGCATCCAGGCAAGACTGTGCACCTAAGCATCCTGCCCTTCTCATGAGACAGATACCAGGCATTGTGACACTGCGCCACCTCGATTTCCCAATGTCCCCTGGAGCCCCAGCTGAGAACCACCAGCATTATCAGTAACCAGGATGCCACAAGCCCTGCATTGCACAAGACAGCCCTGCAGACAAGAACTGTTTAGCCCAAAATACCAATCATGCTTCCACTGAAAAAAAACATCTCTAAGAAGATGGATTCAAATCATACAGAGAAAAAGGTTTCATCTGTAAGATCTGAGACTCAAAAAGGCAAAATGATTCAAACACTCAAGAACGTAAACCCTCAGGCAAAACACTGCTTCTGTAACTGAGAACGGTCTAGATAAGGAAGAATTTAAAGAAAGTAATGTAAGTTCAAAAAGTCTGAATTCAAAAGGATATTACAAATGATAGAAGACCCTGACAAAAACTGGCCCAGTTCTAAAAGAAGGGAGCCAGGAAGCCAAAACCAAGAATGACAGGAGCTTACAAAACTTGAGGTTCGTTTCACTTCTACTTAGAGAAACAAGTGGCCTGAGTCAGCTGCTGAGGGCTGATGGTGCAACACTGATATGAGAGAGAGACCACACACTCCATTGGGGGAGGGAAGGGGCAACCAGCAGGCTTCCTTCCCGGGCAGGGCAACACTTCTCAGAATGAGTTCCAGGGCTGAGCCCAGAAGAGGATTTCAGTGGATAGAGAGAACCTGAAAAAGCTCAAGGGTGCTACCCACCTCTTGAGAAAGGAAAAGGCCAACTCCCCAAATGCCAGCCCAGAGAGTCTGACTCCCACTCCAGGGCCAAGTGTGGAGTACAGCAGAAAAGGGATATCTATGAGCTTGGCAGGCACTCATGTCAGAGATGGGACCTGGGCACCAGCAGGAGGCACCTGAGAGGAGACAGGAGAGCCCAGGAAGCTGTTGTGCCGCACCCAGCTCAGCTACAGGCACCTGAGTTTTGGCAAAGAAGTTAAAAAAGTCTCTCTTTCATATGGGGGAATCCAAAAAGAGGGCTAAAAAACTGTTCAAAATCTTTCCCAGGTAATCCTTACACAAAGGCAAGTTTGAGAACACCTCAGGAGCCACTAATTTGCAGTCACAGACCTATTTAAGAAATCCAAATGCATCAGACAACTCTTCCCCCAAAAAACATGGAAGGAACCCCTCTCCAATGAGTCCAACTAATATAATACCCCTCAGGGCAGCCCGAATGGGTGGTATGAAGAGTCCCATTTCAGCCTGATGACTTCCTATGTCTCCTGGCAGGACATACACTAATTGACTGGCCTGAGCCTGGCCCCATGTCCCAAACCTGCTCACCTCTTAAAGCGTCTCTCAAATGCCACTTCTTCTAAGAATCCCCCAGAGTCCTGGTTAAACATGATGCTCTTCTCTGCCCACAGTGCCCCTTAAAGGGAACCGAGCAGACAGAGACGCTGTCATATGTCACACACACAAGGAGGAACAAAGGTTCAAAGGCCTGAAGACTGAAAAGGTTCCAAGAGGCCTTGATGACAGAATAACATCCCAAGTCATAGAATAAAAAAAAATTCTTCCAGAGATACAGCAAAGACTTGGATGTGGTTCTGAAGAGTTAACACTTTACCCAGTACAGGACACAGCAGCATGAAAAACTGGCCAGTTTACACCAAAGGTGTGTGCCATGTTTAATGTCCATGCCACTCTCAGCTATTCAGAGCCAACAGCTGAATCCAGTACTGGAACCCAAAACTTTAGAAGACCACATAAGCCGGGCATGGTGGTTCATGCCTGTAATCCCAGCACTCTGAGAGGGCAAGGCTGCAAGGACCCTGTCCCAGCAGGAATAATCAAAAGAACCAGGGACTTTTGACCTGGAGAAGACATTTAAAGATGACAGGACATGTCTTCAAATGTGAATGGGTTCACCTGGAAAGGAGTGGTTCAACTTTCTATTGTGAGTGAAGAAAAGAATCCAGGCCAACAAGTGTTAGCTAGTCCAGGCAGCTTTTGGCTCCGTGCCAGAACTGCAGCATTTAGTGTAACTTCCATGCAGCCCAGGCCCCCTGACCAATGGGCAAGTTGACATGTCACTCTAGACACTCAAGGGGGTGGAGGGAACCAGGCAGCCACAGCTGAGACAGTCAGAAAGAAGCCACCTGCATGGGTCAGGGTTGTGCTAGATGCCCCTCTTGGGTCTCCTCTGAGCCATAGGAGCAGGTGAGGAGTGGTACGGGGAATAATCAATGAGGCCAGCTGAGGATGCTTCAGATATCAAATCAAAGTTACCGACAGTGGATCTCAGTGCAAGGGCACCTGTACAGTGTAAACAAGAATACTCAGTATCATCACGTCATTTTACAGGTGGTCTATATTCCTAAAGAAAAGGAAAGTACAGCCTGACCTGACGCTTAACTAAAGAAGGTAAAGCTGATAACACCTTCTCGGCTGTTGAAGGTGTCTTAAAAGACCTGAGAAACTTGCTCTAACCTATTTATTTTTTTATTTTTTTGGAGATAGAGTCTCACTATGTCACCCTCAGCAGAATGCTGTGGCATCACAGCTCACAGCAACCTCAAACTCTTGGGCTTAAGCGGTTCTCTTGCCTTAGCCTCCCAAGTAGCTGGGACTGCAGGAGCCCACCACAATGTCCGGCTAGTTTTTGTTGTTGTTGCAGTCATCATTGTTGTTTAGCTGGTCCAGGCTGGATTCAAAACCCATCAGCTTCAGTGTATGTGGCTGGTGCCATAACCACTGTGCTACACACAGGTGCGGAGCCATTCACTCTTAACATGTAAGTCAGTATGAGGGAAGCCCAGAAGACACCAATGGAGGGGAAG
Source organism: Loris lydekkerianus (assembly GCA_963574355.1). NCBI lineage: Eukaryota > Metazoa > Chordata > Mammalia > Primates > Lorisidae > Loris > Loris lydekkerianus. The sequence goes on along the minus strand of CAUYPK010011884.1, from coordinate 36,608 downwards.
AGTGGAGAGAAAGAAAGGCTCTGAAACGTGTCTTAAAGGAAGGAGAACAGAACTGCTAGAAAGAACAGAACAGATGTCTGTGTGTGGGAATCGTGTGTGCAGACACAGGACAGAAATCAGAGGGGCGTGAGGGAAGCAGCAAGGAAGCGGGTTTGGCTGGAGTGTCTGCTAACGCTAGGGCCATGGCATCAGGGCCAGGCCTCTCAGTACTCACATGCAGAGAGGCAGGACTAGGGGAACAGGAGGGAGAGACTAACTGTGCCTAGGCCCCCATCAGGGACCTACGCCACGCATCAATCCCCAGGATGGGATGGGCATTGAGTCCAGAGAAATGCTCCTAGGTGAGTGCTATGTGCACCGCTGCTTAAGAATCACACTTGTGGCAGCACCTGTGGCTCACTGGGTAGGGCACCGGCCACATAAACCCAGGCTGTCGGGTTCATGCTTGGCCCAGGGCCAGCTGGACAGCAGTGACAACCGCAACAAAAAAATTGCTGGGCACTGTGCCAGTCGCCTGTAGTCCCAGATACTTGGGAGGCTAAAGCAAGACAATCGCTTAAGTCCAAGACTTTGAGGTTGCTGTGTGCTGTGATGCCACTGAGGACGACATAGTGAGACTTTGTCTCAAAAAACAATTGCCAAATTGTGGAAACAACCTAAATGCCCACCAATCTAGGAATGGATTAGTAAATTGTGGTATATGTCTACCATGAAATACCATTCAGCCACTAAAAAGGATGGTGATGTTACATCTTTTATATTAATATGGATGGAGTTAAAATACATTCTTAGTAAAGCATCACAAGAATGGAGAAGCAAGAATCCAACGTACTCAATTCATGACACAGAGTCTTACTTTGTCACCCTTGGTAGCATGCTGTGGCGTGGTAGCTCACAGCAACCTCAGACTCCTAAGCTTAAGCGATTCTCTTGCCTCAGCCTCCCAACTAGCTGGGACTACAGGCGCCCACCATAATGCCCAGCTATTTCTTAAAGTCTGGCTCTTACTCAGGCTGGTCTTGAACCTGTGAGCTCAGACAGTCCACCCACCTCAGCCTCCCAGAGTGTTGGGATTACAGGCGTGAGCCATCACTCCTGGCCTTAATGTACTCAATTCTGATATGACGACAACTGATAACTAGTACATGGTGGGGTGAGGGGAATGAGGGAGAAGAGAGAGGAAAGGAGGGAGGAGGGTGTGGGTCCATGGTGTATGACATACCTCTTAAGGAGGGACAATATCATTAGAGGGACTTCTACCCAACAAATGCATGCAGTGTAACCTGGCTCTGTGTACCCTGGATGATTCCCCAATTTAAAAAAAAAAAAAAAAAAGTGAATGTTTAAGCCAGGTCTGGTAGTAGTCCACATGCCTGTAGTCTCGGCTGCTCAGGAAGCTAAGGTGGGAGGACTGTTCAAGTCCAACGTGGGCAACATGGAAAGACTCTATCTCTAAAAAGAATTAACAAAATAAAAAGTGGCGCGGCACCTGTAGCTCGAAGGAGTAAGGGCGCCAGCCCCATATGCCGGAGGAGGCAGGTTCAAACCCAGCCCTGGCCAAAAACTGCAAAAAATAAAAAAAAATAAAAAAATAAAATAAAATAAAATAAAATAAAATAAAATAAAATAAAATAAAATAAAATAAAATAAAATAAAATAAAATAAAATAAAATAAAATAAGTGAATGCTTATTATGGTTTATATTATTATCTATTCTGAAGATTCCTATAGGCAATAAAATCAGATTACTCCAGTTCCCAACCATTTTCTTCCTTTATTTTATATATGATACACAGAAATTACGGTTTGGTTTAGCAGGTAGCTGCTTTCAATGACTGCCAAGTCACCAGTGGACCAGAAAGAGCAGAGGCCTATAAGAGTCAGACAGACAGGTTCAAACCCCACCTGCCCCTCACATCACCGGAAGGCCAGAGTCTACTATCTTACCTGAAAAATGAAGAGAAACCCACTTCACAAGGCTCTACTGAGAGTTATGAGAAAGTTTATACAGTATTTAATATTCAGCATACCTATGTTATGTTCAATTAATGTTTATTTCATTCTCTTCCACAACTGTATCACATTTCTTAAAATCCAAAACAGTGCCAAGGCACCAACATACATTCTCTATTCTACATAACACAAGTTAGAAATGGTACAGTGTTGACGGCCCATGACCAGAACTCACAGGTCTTTTCTTTCTTTTTTTTTTTTTTTTTTTTGAGACAAAGTCTCGCTCTGTGCCCTGGAGTTGAGTGCTGTGGCATCATAGCTCAAAGCAACTTCAAATTCTTTGGGCTCAAGTGATACCCTTGCCTCAGCCTCCCGAGTAGCTGAGACTACAGGCACCCACCACAACATCCGGCTATATATATATATATATATTTTTTTTTTTAGAGACGAGGTCTTGCTCTGGCTCAGGCTCAGGCTGGTAAACTCAAGCAATCCACCAGCCTTGGCCCCCAGAGTGCTGGGATTACAGGCCAAGAGCCACCACACAGGTCTTAAATGAGAAATAAATTATGTTTATGGTTTTCAGCATGATGTTTTCAGAAATGATTTAAAATGCAAGGCCAGAGTCATGCTAAAAGCAAGCACAGCACCATCACACTCTTCTCATGGGCATTACCTTTGAAATGCAAACATAGAGCAGAAACAGAGAGATGCCAGGGAAGAGGCAGTCCTGGCATGAGAAGTGGCCAATCACAACATTCTGCACTGTTCACAATTTACAGCATGTGGATATCATCAGAGTCTCACCACAGGCCTTGCAGGGCAAGTCAAAGTGGCCCCATATCACAGATGAGAAAGCCAAAGTTCAGAGAGGCCCAAGTCACAGAACCTGTAGAGCGCAGGCCCACGACTAGAACCAAGGCTAGAATCACTCTTATGTGAACGTCTCAGCTACCCCGGCAGTGGGCTACAGTGGTTAAACTTCCCTCAGAAACAGGTAGAGCAGGTGAACCCCTAGGGGGGCTTAGCTTGCTCTGAACTCTTTACTCCCCACCATACATATATTACAATATTTCCCTATCCCTTCACAGATAGTCATTAAGTGTCTACATTGTGCAAGGAATGTTTCTAGGCTCCTCCTGTCCAGGTAAAACAAAACCTGGCAGATGGAGTTGGATGTCTGAGCAAAGTTACACAAACCTACCTTAAATCTGTCAAATACCAGCTATACAACCAGTAGGACATTAATAACTTGAAATGGCTACCCTCTGTTTTTATGTGACTCTATCACAGTAACTAATTTTAACAGAAATGGGGGGCCACCTGTGGCTCAGTGGGTAGGGTGCCAGCCCCATATACCAAGGGTGGTGGGTTCAAACCCAGCCCTAGCCGGGCATTGTGGCAGGTGCCTGTAGTCCCAGCTACTTGAGAGGCTGAGGCAAGAGAATCTCCTAAGCCCAGGAGTTGGAGGTTGCTGTGAGCTGTGACACCACAGCACTCTATCAACGGTGAGACTGTCTCTTAAAAAAAAGAAAGAAAGAAAAGAAATGCTAACTTTCCAAGCTTGCACAAGGCAACTGTTGGCAATGATGCTAAATCCTGCCTTTAAATGTAATTAAATTCGCTACAAATCTAAACATAAGGCTTTAGAGGCCTTGAATGTGATTCTCTCTTTTCAATACTCAGCAAATGGGGTGGGACCCATGCCAACACTCCATCCCTTCCACAGGTCAGCAGTGTTTATCACAATTAATACACTCAGCTATTACCATAACTCTACGAAGTCATTTCGTTTACCTCTCTGCAGAATACTGACGCTCTAAGGGACACCACGAACAGGCTGAAGGTAGAAATCAATGTCTGAATGCAGAGCCCTCTGACTCTACTGCAGCACCCACCCCTAGGCAGGAGAGGACATGACTGAAACCAACACACAAAGGCTTCAAGGGACACACTGCCCACAGCCCCCAGGCACCGTGGGGGGAGTGTGACCAGCCCCAGCTCCAGCCGAGCAAGCTTTCACCCAGGCAGCTTCTGGTCATTGCGCTTCACTCCTAGAACATGTCTCCGTCTCCATTTGAATGTGGGTGTCCCTGGCACTCCTGACCTACATCACAATCTTCAGAGCCCAGCAGTCCCCTCACCAGACTGCGAGCTCCTCAAGGGCTGGGAACAAACCTCTTCAAGTCTATCCACAACACAAAGCCTGTGAGGGCACAGTGGAAGCTGTCTGTGTAAAACGTGTGGAGAATCCTGGAGATTAGGTTTTTGTGTGCTTGGTTTTCTGGTACACTGGTATGTAAAGGTAATCCTGGAGATTAGGTTTTTGTGCACTTGGTAAAGGTACACTGGTATGAAGCAGATATTTTACAAAGCACTTCAGAAAGGGTTCAGAGGTGTGGCATAGTAGCTCACACCTATAATCTCACAGCTTTAGGAGACTCAGCTGGAAGGATTGCTTGAGGCTAGCAGTTTGAGACCAGCCTAGGTAACACAGTGAGACCTCATCTCTTGCAAAAAAAATTTAAGAACTAGCCGGTGGGTAGCACCCATAGCTCAGTGGGTAGGGTACCGACCACATACACCAAGGCTAGTGGGCTTAAACTTGGCCCAGCTAAAACAACAACAACAACTCCAACAACAAAATAGCCGGGCATTGTGGCGCACCTATAGTCTCAACTACTTGGGGAGCTGAGAGAATTGCTTAAACCCAAGAGTTTGAGGTTGCTGTGAGCTGTAACGCCACAGCATTCTACCCCGGGCAACAGCTTGAAACAAAAAAAAAAAAAAAAGAATTAGCCAGACGTGGCAGTGTACACCTATAGTACCATCTATTCAGAGACTGAGACAAGAGGATTGCTCCAGCCCAGGAGTTTGAGGCTACAGTGAGCTATGACTGGCCCACTGTACTCCAGCTTGGGCAACTGGGCAACAGAGCAAGGCTCTGTCTCTTAAGGAAAAAAAAAAGGCTCAAAGGTTGTTCAACTTCTGAGTAACATCCTCTCCTCCACCTGTGACAGATTCAAGCTAAAGCCCCTCCCAGAAACACGTAGAGCACCACTATGAACGCCAACTTTGACATTAATGACTGCTTTGGTTGCATACATGTTGGCTGGGCTAGGGACTATTAGAGTAGAAGTTCACCCGCCTGCGGGCAAGGTGGCTCATACTTATAATCTCAGCTCTCTGGGAGGCTGAGGTGAGTGGATTGCTTGAGCTCAGGAGTTCAAGACCAGCCTGAGCAAGAGACCCCATCTCTAAAAAATAGCCGAGCATGGTTCGGCACCTGTAGCACAGTGGTTACAGCGCCAGTCACATGCACCGAGGCTGGCAGGTTCAAACCCCACCCAGGCCTGCTAAAAACCAATGACAACTGCAACAATAAAATACCTGGGCATTGTGGTGGGCGCCTATAGTCCCAGCCACTTGGGAGGCTGTGGCAAGAGAATTGCTTAAGTCCAGGAGTTTGAAGTTGCTGTGAGCTGTGAGCACCCTACCAAGGGTGACTAAAAAAAAAAAAAAAAAAAAAAAAAGCCAGGCATTGTAGCACACCTGTAGCCCCAGCTACTTGGGAGGCTGAGGCAACAGAATAGCTTAAGCCCAAGAGTTTGAAGTTGCTGTGAGCTGTGACGTCACAGCACTCTACCAAGGGTGACATAGTAAGTGAGACTGTCTCCAAAAAAAAAAAAAAAAGTGAGGCCATTGGCATCCACCTGCCAAAGCCCCGCAAAGATCTGAAATTCTAAAGAGATGTGTGTGGCAAGGGCCAGGAGGAGAAACTAAACAGCCATCAGAAGCAATTTTCTTAGTTTTCTGCTTCAAGGCAGAAAGAGAAGGTAGGAAGCAGTGGTATTATTTCTGGAACTACAACTACACATTTGAGAGTTGCCTTCAAACCCCCACCCACTGCTCAGCACCTGTCACAGTCTCCCATAGCACCTGCACTCATCTTTGGACACTGTGACTATCACTGCACTGAATATCTACACAGAACAGGAAGATAAAATACATAGGATGAGATTCTGAGACACTTTTTTTTGAGACAGAGTCTCACTATGTCACCCTCAGGAGAGTGCCGTGGTGTTACAGCTCACAGCAACCCCAAACTCTTGGGCTTAAGCAATTCTCTTGCCTCAGCTTTCCATGTAGCTGGGACTACAGGCGCCCACCACAATGTCTGGCTACTATTTTGTGGTGGTTGTTGTTTAGCTGGCCCGGCTGGGTTCGATCCTGCCAGCCCCAGTGCATGTGGCCGGGGCCCTTAATGGCTGAGTTATGGGCACCGAGCCCTGAGACACATTTTGAGTTCAAGAACTGTTCAATCTTCTTGGAAAAAGTAAATATTTTTAAACAAAGAAATGTTCACATAGGGCAGTACCTGTGGCTCAGTGAGTAGGACGCTGACCCATATACTGAGGGTGGCAGGTTCAAACCCGGCCCCGGTCAAAGTGCAAACAAAAAATAGCCAGGCATTGTGGTGGGCACATGTAGTCACTGCTACTCAGGAGACTAAGACAAGAGAATCGCCTAACTCCAAGACCTGGAGGTTGCTATGAGCTATGATGTCACAGCACTCTACCGAGGGCAACAAAATGATACTCTTAAAAAAAAACCAAGAAATGTTCACATAGCTGTTTAAGTAACTCTTTCACCAACCCTACAGAACAGGAGACCTTAAAGGAAGACAGCATCACAGATAAAAGAATGGGCTCAGCCTCAGTGGTGAGGCCATGTCCAGGCAGGCCCACCCCCAGCTGGTCTCAACCCACCTTTGCAGCACCATCTCCTACCACTTCTGCAAACCATCCCCCAGCCAGGCTGGTGGCCTCATTCCCCTCAAAGGGTCTTGCTCACTACCAATAATATATAGTGTCTATGAGCAGCACACATTCAGTGTATTCCAACCACTCCCCTAAGCACTTGGTATATATTAACTCTTTTAATCTTCACTCACAGATGAAATAACTAAGGCACAGAGAGGTTAAGTAACTTGTCCACAATCACTCAACTAAGACATGGCAGGCCCATGGTTCTGACTCCAGAACCTGAGTTCCCTTTCAATAGCTTTACTCTATGTGAAAGCTCCTCTCCTGCACCTTTTTTCTACCAGTAGGGGAGAAGACAGGATGAAGCCATAAATGCACAGGCAAAATCTCCGACACCTGGAGTGCCACTTCTCCTAGATGCTGTGGCAAGGTATGTGTGTGCACACAAGTGTCTGACTCCTCCTCCTGAAAGGCTAACACACCTCTGTGCCATCTGTCCTCAAGTCCATCAGCATCACCATTAATGGCATCCCTTCACAGAGAAGTAGCTCTTCCAGCAGCTGGCTGGAGAACCTGCCCTGCCAAGGCTGACCTTACAGAGGAAGGGCACCTAGTTCTGCAGGAACCACATGCACCTGACATGCCAAATAGGCCAGTCTCCCATGCTTCTGGAAAGCACCTCAGGTACTAACTTCACTAAAACCCACCCAAAGAGGAGTAAGCCAAGATCTGAAGCAGGCAGCGGGTAGACTGTCTCTGGGGCTCTTCAAGGTATCTCAAAGCCACTGTCCACAGCAATTCTAAGGGATGAAAGAGACTCAACCTTACTGTCCACCAGGTCCCTTTCTTCTCACTGCTAAAACCCACTTTTTTATTTTTTTTTTTTGAGACAGAGTCTTACTTTGTCACCCTCAGTAGAGTGAGGTGAAATCATAGCTCACAGCAACCTCAAACTCTTTGAGCTCAAGCCATTCTCTTGCCTCAGTCTCCCAAGGAGCTGGTACTACAGGCACCCACCTATCTTTAGAGACAGGGGTCTCACTCTTGCTCAGGCTGCTCATGAGCTCAGGCAATCCTCTGGCCTCTGCCTCCCAGAGAGTTAGGATTACAGGCCTTAGCCATGGCGCCTGGCCCACTCCACTCTTTCTTAAAGGCCCAGGTTGAGCTCCACTTCCTTCTCAATGTCAAGGGGTCTTTCCCTCCCCTGCACGCCATTATTCGGTCAGCACACATCCAGCATACAGTGGAGGCCCCAGGATTTCTTTGTTCCAGGTAAATGCTGCTATTACCCCTCTATGAGCTCCTCAAGGGCAGAGCACCCAAATGATTTGAGTCTCAATGGATAAGAAGTTACCCTGGTGGAGAGAAGAGAGAATGGCAGGGACACGGATGAAGAAATCAAGCGTGTGCAAAGCATGCTGTTTAGGGGATTCCACAGGCAAGTGGGGGGAGAACAGGCTGGCAAGATCAGACCTTGAGGGAACATGCTAAGGAATGTGGACTATTTTAATCCAGAGTCCTAGCCTCATTCTCACCCTACTGAATTCAATTCCAATCTCTTGAGAGCAGGGCCTGGGCCTGTGGACCATTTCTCCAAGGTTCCACATACCCACCCATCACTCTGATGTGCTGCTGGTGAGGAACCACGTGAGATGCAGGGCCGACTAACTGGTAAAGAGCAAAAACAGACCCCTGAGGAAGCTGAGGCAGGTGTCCACTACAGATGGCAATAGCCTCAACTAAGGCAGAAGCAGTGGGGATGGAGAAGACAGAAACCAGAGACTGAACCTGACAGGTGGCTAGATCTAAGAGGAAGGCTTGAGATGGGCTCCCCAGGGTTTTCCTTGCAACACGCAGTAGAAAAGTGGACCATTAACTAAGTAAGTCAAGACAGGAGGAGAAGCAGTGAGCCAAAGAGTCACAGGACCAGACCAGACTTAGATGCCTACAGGTGGAGTGCAGGCTCAGGAGAGATTTCTCTGTGGTGGTCTATGCTAATTCCTAACTTACTGTTGTAACAAAGAAAATGGAAATGTCTGTTAAACATTTAATAATAAATGTCCCAGTAGAATGAGAGAGAATACTTTCAAGTGACCCAGTATAATAAAATGCTAAAACAACTTCCTGATTTAGAGTTTTAACAAGATTAAAAGGCCCCAACACCCTGAGATAAGTGTTTTTGTTCTTGAATGTATCTTAAAAGGTCCCAAATGTTGCAATAATTGAGTATACTCTTTCCCTGAGCCTGGCCCAATTCTCTTTTAATAAATGTTTACAAAGGACATCATTAAGGGAGGCTGGAACAATCCCAATTTACTGGAATGCATGAATTTAGAATAAAAAATACAATGCTGGGCGGCACCTATGGCTCAGTAGGTAGGGCGCTGGTCCCATATATGAAGGGTGGCAAGTTTGAACCCGGCCCCAGTCAAACTGCAACAAAAAAATAACAGGGCGTTGAGGCGGGCGCCTATAGTCCCAGCTACTTGAGAGGCTGAGGCAAGAGAATCGCCTAAGCCCAGAAGTTGGAGGTTGCTGCCAGCCATGATACCAGGCACTTTACTGAGGGTGATAAAGTAAGACTATGTCTCTTAAAAAAAAAAAAAAATGCAATGCTATTTCTCAATTTGTAAAGCCCCGGTGGAGTCAGAACATTTACACTGACATTACATCACGTATAAAACGTTCCTTACCTCCTGACACACTAACTTGCTCTATCACATTAATTACCCAACCTCAGAGAATCTAAACCTGCACTCCGGAGTGAACAAGTTCATTGTTTAATACCATGAATTCCAAGTAATGAATTGTTATTTTGTGACTTCTTCTCCTCACTCAGATGTCATCATAGACTGAAACAAGTACATCAATATGGAATTCTGAGAGAACATCATTTAAACAGCATTAAAAGGAAACTACAAATCTCAATTCCTTATCTCAGCTGTTGTGCCACAATAATAAAATGTCCACATGCACGCCCTTTAAATCCACAAATTTCTCCTCTGAGAAAAACTCTTCTGGGAAAATATTCAACAAAAGGGCTCCTGAGGGAGATGTGTGTTGTGTGAGGCTGCAGAGAAATGATCAGAGGGCAGTTTCCCAAAGCCACACTTACAGATTTCCCTTTTGGCTTTTGTAGCAAATTCCCCATTGTAATTGAACCAATGGTTACAATCTAGTTGTTGCCCTCAATGCTGAATTAGCTGCTTACAAATCAAAATGTGCATAACGTTTTATTAACATTGTAATTCCTAAACACGTTTCTGAAAAAGGTTTATCAGTTTGGTAAATTTTTTGAAATCAAAGACTTTATAATACTCACTTTGCCTAAAATAACTTCTCAGCCTGGTACATGCAAATCATTCTACTTTTAATAATGCATTTTACACTATCTACAGACAGTCTATTGTACCAAGAATCTTCTCTGCCAAGCGCCCTAGAAAGAGATTTTTAAAGGAAATCTAAAGTTATTTAAAATGTAATTAATTTGATCTTCAACATCTGCTTGCTTGCTCTGCCTAACACACTGTTCCAGGCACGAAGTTCCAATCTTTCACCAGTGAAAATCATTCTTATTTCCTCCCCATGTTTTTTTTTTTTTTTTTTTTTTTTTAAGACAGTCTCTCTCTTTGTCGCCCTTGGTAGAGTACCGTAGCATCATAGCTCACAGCAACCTCAAACTCTTGGGCTCAAATGATTCTCTTGCCTCAGCCTCCTGAGTAGCTGGGACTACAGGTGCCCGCTACAACGCCCGACTATTTTTAGAGATGAGGTCTTGCTCTGGCTCAGGTTGGTCTTGAACCTGTGAGCTCAGGCAATCCACCTGCCTCAGCCTCCCAAGTGCTGGGATTACAGGAGTGAGCCACCATCTATTAAAAGACTCAGCCCTTCCCATCTATTAAAAGACTCAGCCAGCTCAGCGCCTGTAGCTCAACAGCTAGGGCGCCAGCCATATACACCAGAGCTGGTGGGTTTGAATCCAGCCGGGCCTTGCCAAACAATAATGACAACTATAACCAAAAAATAGCCAGGTATTGTGGTGGGCACCTGTAGTCCCAGCTACTAGGGAGGCTGAAACAAGAGAATCGCTTAAGCCCAAGAGTTGGAGGTTGCTGTGAGCTGCGACACCATAGCACTCTACCCAGGGCAACAGCTTGAGACTCTGTCTCAAAAAAAAAGACTCTGGGCAGCGCCTGTGGCTCAAAGGAGTAGAGTGCTGGTCCCATATGCCGGAGGTGGTGGGTTCAAACCCAGCCCTGGCCAAAAACTGCAATAAATAAATAAATAAAATGGAGATAATTAAAAAAAAAAAAAAAAAAAGACTCAGCCAACCAACTTGCATCAATAATATTCTTCCTATTTATTTACTTTATTTTTTGAGACAGAGTCTCACTCTGGCACCTTGAGTAGAGTACCATGATGTCATAGCTCACAGCAACCTCAAACTCTTGCCTCAGTTTTTCTATTTTTAGTAGAGACGTGGTCTCACTCTTGCTCAGGCTGGTCTTGAACTCCTGAGCTCAAGTGATCCACCCACTTCAGCCTCCCAGAGTGCTGGAATTACACGTGTGAGCCACATACCCAGCCTATTTTTACTTTTTTAAACTAAGGAGGCTTAAACACTGACTCTCAGAACCCTCTCAGAGCCAATGATCAGCATCATATAACCAGCATTCCCCTACTGAATTGAAAGAAAGGAACTGAACATATTCCTCCACATAGCCTTGGAGTAAGAAATGAAGGTAGTGTAACAAGGGGCATGGACTTTGAGACTTGGAGCCAAAAAGATTTACCTTCTGGGTGGCACCTGTGGCTCAGAAGGGCACCAGCCCCATATACCGAGGGTGGTGGGTTCAAACCTGGCCCAGGCCAAACTGCAACAAAAAATAGCCGGGCATTGTGGCAGGTGCTGTAGTCCCAGCTACTGGGGAGGCTGAGGCAAGAGAATCGCCTAAGCCCAAGAGCTGGAGGTTGCTGGGAGCTATGATGCCACAGCTCTCTACTGAGGGTGACAAAGTAAGACTCTGTCCCTAAAAAAAAAAAAAAAAAAAAAAAGTTAAAAGAAAAAAGATTTACCTTCTTCTCTCTCTCCATCATGGTCTACTATTCCACCTTAAAAACTCTCTTAACTAGGCTCAGCATCCATAATAAGAGTGGTTACCTCACCAGCCACATACACCCAGACTTGTGGGTTCGAACCTGGCCTGGGCCAGCTAAACAACAATGACAATTACAAATAAATAAATAAATAAATGATAGCAGGGTATTGTGGCAGGCAGCTGTAGCCCCAGCTACTTGGGACGCTGAGGCAAGAGAATCATTTAAGTCCAAGAGTTAGAGGTTGCTATGAGCTGTGATGCCACAGCACTCTACCGAGGGCAACAAAGTAAGACTGTCTCAAAAAAAAAAAAAAAAGAAACTAACATTTTATAAATACTTAATGTTACATATATTTTCTGAGCTCCATTTTTTCAAAAACACAAAAATAGTTTTTTAACAGCTCACAGCAACCTCAAACTCTTGGGCTCAAGCAATTCTCTTGCCTCAGCCTCCCAAGTAGCTGGGACTACAGGTGCCTGCCACAACACCCACCTACACAAAAATAATTTTTAAAAACCACAATAAATCCCTTCCCAGACTCCTGAGAGCCTGAGTATTACAAATTGGGTCAACTTGGTTAGGCTAGGTGGATGAATTTAGGTCAAGATCCCTGCCCTTCAGGATCTCAGAACCCAGAGTAGGAAAGACAAGTCTGTAACACAAATCAGACTGTGAAAGTGCTCAAAGAGAAACATATGGAAAATCCCACAGTCACATAAAGGAGTAGAACAACTCATTCTGAAGGGCGACTGGGGCTGTGCAGCACGCCAGTGTTCACAACTTAACTGGCACTGGAATTGAACCCAGGACTTCCCTGGCATGGAGAAGTGAGGAAAAGGCAGCCTTTCTCAGATAGAATTAAAAAATGGGGATAGAGCCTTGGGACCCTCTAGCTTCATCAGGCTCAGTCCCCTCTCTAAGGGAAAAAACATTACAAACAGGAAAAAAAGAAAAAAACATCAGCAAAGAGACATCACACAGCAGGTACGAGCAAGAGGCTTTGCTCTGGACCAGTGGTTCTCAACCTTCCTAATGCTGCAATGTACTTTCATTGTTAAAAAGGGGTCATGACTCACGGGTTGAGAACCACTGCTCTGGAGGAAAGACAGAACTAAGTTAGATCACAGCTCTCTCTTCCTAGTTAGGTAACCCAGGGCAGCCAACAATCTCTGCATTCCCTTTTCTAATCTACAAAACTGTAATAATAATGCCTACTCAACAGGGATTAAAGATGATCATAAACATGAAGTACAGAGTTGCATGGAGTAAAAGCTGAAAAAATGGTAGCTTCTGTGATTCGGTGCAAAAATAGTGGAAAACTGGGCGGCCCCTGTGGCTCAAGGAGTAGTGTGCACCAGCCCCATATACTGAGGGTGGCAGGTTCAAACCCAGTCCGGGCAAAAAGAAAAAAAAAAAAAAAAAGAATAGTGGGAAACCAAAGGGTAGGGGGTAAGGCTGAACAGACTGCTTTTAGCCAGTCTAAGAAAGGTCTTGAATGCCAATTAAGAGGTTACAATTAACTGTTGAGGACAATAAGAGTACAGAGGTTTTTAACAGAAGCAAAAGAGTTCAGTATTTGCTTTAGAACCACTCTGGTGTTCATAAAGGGGAAAGAAGAGCACTAAGATATACGGGTATGGATTGAAGTAACTTCAGTAAGATTAGAAAGCAAGGCAGGTGCTCAAGAAATCTTTCTAAAATTCAATCCACAAGGCTTAATAATGGACAACTGCCCTGGGGAAGTAGAGTTACAGTCCTCTCATCTGAGTGACTGGATGAATCCGTGGTATCAATGGCAGAAGAGATGAGAAGTGGTCTGGCATCTGCTGACTGTTCTTTTGTGCCCCACTTTCACTCCAGTTTCATAAAGTTTAAATGTCCTCTCTAGGCCTTAGTGAACAAAAGAAAAGGAAACACTCTCAGGGAGGGAAGGCTCAGAGGCTGTGACTCTTAAGTTCAACGTCTAGTTCTATTAACCACTGTTCTGCCCAGGACGAACCCCGGTTTTTTAGCATCCCTCAGGAAACTAGTCCCTGGGCCTTTTTTAAATTTCCGGCCCGGTGCAGCCCGGTAGAACTGGCAGCCAGCTCACAAACGTTGGCCGGGTCGACCCGGAGGACGTTGGCAAATCCACCGGCCAAAGAACTACACCAGTTTAGCATCTGTATTCCTCGCCAAAGCAGCCAATTAGCCAGAAAGTACCCTGCTGCATTCAAGATGCAAAGTCCCAAGTTATTTTTGTAAACTTTGGCCCGTTTTGACTCGAGCAACTGAAGCCAACTCCCGCCCCCCCCGCCCCCCAAAAAAAAGGCACTTTGCTTCATCACGGAAAGGAGATCTGGGCGAGTAAGCGGTGGAGAGGGAAGAACCGCGACCGGGGCCGCCCCCACGTCTTCCTGGAGTTGGAACTTGCCCGCTGTGTGACTCTGCAGTCACAAGGCGACAGTTTGCTGGGACCCAGCAAAATTTCAAACAACCCACCAACAAACGGACCTTAGTTTGGCCGCCCGGTCTCCTCTTTCCTCTCCCCGCCCAAGCCTCCCAGCCTCCCGAGCTGCGGGCTGGGAGAACCGAGCTCCGAGCCCGGAGCGCCGCGGCCCAGGGCGGGGCGGCTGCACGGCGCGGGCTCCCGGCCGGGGCTCCGGCGCTCGGGCCTTCCCCGCAGGCGCCCAGTCTGGGGCCTCCGGGCCCGACCCCACATCCCCAGCGCCCTCGGTCCGCGCCGAGGCGGCCGCGAGGAAAGGATGCGGCCGGGCTCCGGGCCGAGGGCGGCATGAACATCCCGGGCCGGGCCGAGGGGCCGCCGGCGGCTCCCAGCGCGGCCTGGCGCTCCCGCCCAGGCTGAGGCCTAGGCGGACCCCGTTAGTTCCCTCAGCCCGCTCGTGGCCCGAGGGGGCGGCGAGGTCACGCAGGGCGGAGGCTAGGTGGCGTCGCCCCGAGGAGTCCAGGCCCGCCACCGTGGCCCTGGGCCCAGGACGCCGCCCCCCGCCCGGCCGGCCGGTGCCGGAAAATGGATTTTACCTTCATCAGCCTCCTGCTGGCCGCCATCTTGGATCTGGTGCTGCTGCTTTCCCAGAATGCGTCGCGGCCGGCCGGGCGGCTGGAGCCCCCGCACTTCCTGGAGCGGGGGAGGGGCGGCACGAGCGGGGCGGGGCGCACGAGCTCTGCGAAGCGCCTACTGTGTGCCCGCCGCGGTGTTGGGGAGGCGTGCGTGAAGGGAGAACTGGGACTGCAAAGACCCAGCCTTTATGGAGAGTCCAATCGGATGGCAATTACAAGCAGTGCTTGGCACACAGTAGGTGCACAACAAATAGTGGTTTCATAAAATAAGTAGTTGAATAACCAAGATTATTTCGGGCATTGCCAACCAGCTATGAAGAAAAGAAAATTGGGTGATGGGAAGGTGACTGTAGGGACCTACTTGCTTTTCCTTTCTTTTTTTTCCAGTCGCTCTGTGCCCTGGGTAGAGTGCAGTGGTGTCATAGCTCACAGCAACCTCAAACTCTTGGGCTGAAGTGATTCTCTTGCCTCAGCCTCCCAAGTAGCTGGGACTACAGACTCCCGCCACAATGCCTGGCTATTTTTTTTTTTTATTACTTTTTTTTTTTTTTATACAGAGTCTCACTATGTTGCCCTTGGTAGAGCACTGTTCTGTCACAGCTCACAGTAACCTCACAGCTCACAGCAACCTTAACTCTTGGGCTTAAGTGATTCTCTTGTCTCAACCTCCCAAGTAGCTGAGACTACAAGTGCCCACCACAACACCCAGCTATTTTTTGGCTGTAGTTGTCATTGTTGTTTGGGAGGCTTGGGCTAGGTTCCAACCCTCCAGCTCAGAACCTGGCTATTTTTTTTTTTTTTTAAGATGGGGTCTAGCTCTTGCTTAGGCTGGGCTCCAACTCCTGAGCTCTAGCAATGCACCAGCCTTGGGACCTACTTCAGGGAAGCCTCATTGAGGAATAATATAAATAAGAATTGAACACTGGAATCTACTAAGTGCATGGCCCTCCCTCATGCTTTCTTTTCTTTCATCCTTGAAACTACCCTATAAGATGGTTACCATTAACATCCTCATTTTGCAGGAAACAAGTGACTTGGTCAAGGTCACACAGCCAGCCAGACTCTATTTCCAGGCTAGGCTGCTGGCTCTAGGGCCAGTGCTCGGAGCTGCAGGATGGGATCAAACAACTGTGAAGACTGGAGGAGACTATTTTAAACAGAAGCAATAGCACTGTTAAAGACCATGAGGCTGCCTGGGTGGCCAGAATGAGGAATGGAGGAGGGTAGGAGGATAAGAAGCCCACTACAGGAGGCTGAGGCCGGAGGATTGCTTGAGCTCAAAGAGGCTTGTCTGAGCAAGAGTGAGACCAAAAAAAAAAAAATTTTTTTTTTTTTTCAAAAAATTAAAAAACCCAGCCAGGTGCAGTGACAAGCACCTGTAATCCCAGCAGCTTCAGAGGCTGAGGCAGCAGGATGCCAACAGCCTGAGTCTAAGGTTGCAGTGAGCTACAACATCATTGCATTCTGCTTGAGGCATAGGGTAGAACTCTGTCTCAACAACAAAAAAAAGAAGCCTGCCGCAATTATTTAGGCAAAGAGGTGGTGGTGGTTTGGAACTCAGGAGGTAGTGCAGGCCGAGAGAACGGCACAGGTACATGGTGTAGTTAGGCCTTGTTAAGGAGATTTTCTCCATTTCCCTAAACACTGGGTTTCACTTGAAAGAGGGAAAAAGCATGGCAGAAGCTGGAATAAGGCTGGCCTTTCATACAGCATCTTGGGGGTGCAGGCTGGACACACGGAAGCCCCATGCAATCAGTGACCTGCCTTATTTTCACCTTTCCCAGGGGCAGTACTGAGGGTGTTCAGCAAACATTTAGCATATTTGTGAGGAGCTCCACCAGCTCCCTAGAGTCTGGGAACACGTTGAATCCTGAGGATTGACTCCATGGTCCTGCTGTGATCACAGGGCCTTCCCCTAGTGGATCAGCTCAAAGAAAGAACATAACTTTGTTGGAAACTGCTTGTGTTTGTGGAGGGCTACAGAGAGAAAGGGACCCTTTCCCAGAGTAATTCCAAGCCTGTCTAGGAAGCACAATTCATTCCTGTGACCTTGATGTGCTAAGCTGGGAATAAAGGTCAAGAGAGGCTGAATGCTGAGGACTCACCTTTGCCAAAGCATCCTCCTGCACCCTCACCACCACCCTGCAAGATGGCACCCTTGCACCCACTTTGCAGGTATGGAGCCAAAGCTCTGAGCTCCTGCTACACAAGCACACAGGAAGTGTGCCCACTCCCAGCAGAAAACCTGCCTGGCCCTTGAGGCACCCCTCCTGCTCCAAACTTTCAATGCTCCCTGTAGCAGGCCTGGCCAGAGATCACACCAGCTCCCCTCCACTCAACCAAACCCTATTCATTCAAACCTGGCCTTGCTGTGATACCTCCCTAACCTTCCTGATCAGAAGTGGCCTCTTCTTTCTCTTTAACCCCAGGCCCCTCTTCTCACGTGCTGCTCCTTCCTGTAGTTAGCATGGGGGCCAGGGTGCTCACCTGCTAAGCACAGAGGTAAATACACAGGTTGCACCTGCTCCCAAAGAACTCACAGCATGCTGGGGAGGCATCAAAAAAAAAAAAAAAAAAAAAAATGCCAGAGGGTGGAGAGGGTTTGGTGAGGTGTAGGGGCTCCAAGGAGGGACCTGGCAGGGGAAGGGGCCAGGGATGGCAGGTACCCCAGTAGGCAAGAGGACAGGGGAAAAGAAAGTGGCCTCTGCTGAGGCAGGAAACAAGTAATGGGTCTTCACCCCCAACAAGGTCAACTGGGTGCTGGACATTTATACCCACCACTGAGTTCACTGGCACCACAGAGCAATGTTCAGATGTTCTATTTGACAAGAGTAGAAACTGAAGCCCTGAGAGAAGTGGCTTGGCTGCGACACTCAGCTAGGAGGCTGGGCATCAGGAGTTAGACCCCATGTAGCACATGCAGATGAAGCTCTGCCTGGACCTTCCTCTGCCCCCCCAAAGCCTTATTTCCCACATACCCCCTCCCCCAACCAGTGCTCTAGCCACACCATGTCCCCTACCTTTGCCCAGGCTGCTCCCTTTGCCTGCAATGCCTCCTTCATTTCCCCCCCTCCCCCCATCACCTACCATGTTCACCTGGCAAGGGCTGTTCATCCTCAAGAGCTCAACTTACCACAGTCACTTGGGTACCCGGAGAGCCTGCTGTGTGCCAGATAGGCAACATCTCATTTGAGGTCAGAACTGTTATAAGCCCCATGGATCATGACAAAAACTGAGGCTCAAGCTGTTAATCGATGTGTCAGCCATCTGGCTGGTCAGAGAAGCTCAAACCCAAGTCTGCTCTTGAACTTTGAGGGCCAAACTGAGGTCCTAGGCTGGGCCTCAGATGACTAAAGGATTCCTTCTTTCTCTCCCTCTTCACTTTCGCTTTCCAGCTTCCTTTTATTTATTTACTTATTTATTTTTATTGTTTTGGATTCATTGAGGGTACAAAGAATCAGGTTACATTGATTGCATTTGTTAGATAAAGTCCCTCTTAATAATTGTGACCTACTTCCAAGAGGTATAACATGCACCGGCGACCCCCCTATCCTCCTCCCTCCTCTCTTCTCCCTCATTTCCCTTATTTATTTATTAGAGACAGTCTCTTACTTTATCACCCTCAGTAGAGTGCTGTGGCATCACAGCTCACAGCAACCTCCAACTCCTGGGCCTAGGCAATTCTCTTGCCTCAGCTTCCCAAGTAGCTTGGACTACAGGTACCCACCACAATGCCCAGCTATTTTTTGTTGCAGTTTGGCTGGGGTGGGCTTTGAACCCACCACCCTCAGTATATGGGGCCGACACCCTACTCACTGAGCCACAGGCACCGCCCTTATTTATTTATTTCTATTTTTTATTTTGAGACAGAGTCTTATTTTGTTGCTCTTGGTAGAGCGCTGTGACATCATAGCTCACAGCAACCTCAAATTCTTGGGCTCAAGCAATTCTCTTGCCTCAGCCTCTCAAGTAGCTAGGACTACAGGTGCCCATCATAATGCCTGGCTATTTTTTTTAGAGACAGGATCTCAGTGTCTCGCTTTTGCTCAGGCTAGTCTTGAACCTGTGAGCTCAGGCAATCCACCTGCCTCAGCCTCCCACGTGCTGCGATTACAGGTGTGAGCCACTGCACCTGGATTTTTTTTTTAGTGACAGGATGGAAAGCAGTGGCATCGTCATAGCTCACTGTAGCCATGAACTCCTGCTCTCAAATGATCCTCCCACCTCAGCCTCCCAAGTCACTGGGATGACAGGCACATACCACCACACCTGGCCCCCTCTATCCTCCCTCCTATCTTCCTACCTCCTCACTTTCTTCCTTCTTTTCCTCCTCTCTTCCCTCCACTCCATGCTCAGTTGAAGACATTAGTGACACATTGCCTGGGGCCTGCCATTCCCTGAACAGATTGGACCCCCAAGAAACATCTGATGGGGACATGTGCAGTGCCTCACGCCTGTAATCCCAGCACTTGGGAGGCCAAGGTGGGTGGATTGCCTGAGCTCACAGGTTCAAGACTAGACTGAGCCAGAGCAAGACCCCCCTCTCTAAAAAATAGCTGGGCATTGTGGTGAGCGCCTATGGTCCCAGCTACTTGGGAGGCTGAGGCAAGAGAATCACTTAAGCCCAGAAGTTTGAGGTTGCTGTGAGCTGTGATGCCACAGCAGTCTGCCAAGAGTAACCAAAAAAAAGAAAGAAAGAAAGAAACTTCTGATGAAGGACTGTCCTCCAACCTAGAGTTCTGATCAAATGATAGAAGATACGATCACAGCCACTGGTGTCAGCGGGCAGGTGGGCAAAGCTTTGTGTTTCAGGCTGTCAAAGAGGAGAGTGACTGAAATACAGCCAAAGGGGGGAGAGAGAGAGATGCCAGAAGGTGGAAAATATGGCTCGGCACCTGTAGCTCAAGCGGCAAGGGCACCGGCCACATACACCAGAGCTGGCAGTTCAAGTCCAGCCCAGGCCTGCCAAACAGCAATGACAACTACAGCCAAAAAAAGGCTGGACGTTGTGGTGGGTGCCTGTAGTCCCAGCTCCTTGGGAGGCTGAGGCAGGAGAATCACTTAAGCCCAGGAGTTGGAGGTTGCTATGAGCTGTGATTCCAGGGCACTCCACCCAGGGTGACAGCTTGAGGCTCTGTCTCAAAAAAAAAAAAAAAAAGAAAGAAAGGAAAAGAAAATAGGTCTGTCCTGGTGACAGTGAGGATCTGGGGGAAAATGATGTGCTAACAGCATCAGGGTCCTTGGAAAGCAGTAGTCACTTTTATTTATTTATTTATTTATTTATTTGAGACAGTCTTACTTTGTCACCACAACGCCCAACTGTTTTTTGGTTTTTTTGGGTTGCAGTTTGGCTGGGGCTGGGTTTGAACCCACCACCCTCAGTATATGGAGCCGGTGCCCTACTCACTGAGCCACAGGCGCCACCAGTAGTAGCCCCTTTTCTGAGGGGTGGGGGAGTACAGGAACACCCAGGCTGCCAGAGCTGACAGGTGAGGCTTTGCAAGTACCAGTTCAAAGCCCAAACTTGGATCACACAGGCCTGGACATAAATCCCTGCATGGGGCAGCACCTTTGGCTCAAGGAGTAGGGCACTGGCCCCATATACTGGGGGTGGCAGGTTCGAACCCAGCCCCGGCCAAAACTGCAAAAAATAAATAAATAAATAAATAAATAAATCCCTGCATGATGCTGGGCAGTTTCCCCATCTGGAGAGGCTAGTGCCAGCCTCCCTGGCTGTGGTAAGGATTCAGAGACTAGGTATGTAAAGTGCAGTTCTGGAAGGGCCTGACCACTTACAGAGGTACATGTGCCAGGGAGCTTGAGAGACCAGACCAGCAGGCCCCAGGCAGAGGGCTGGAATCTGGTACACATGCTGCCACTCCCTGCCCAGGCTACAGGGTTAAAGGAGTGGGGGCAGAAGGCCAGACGCTGTGGCTCACACTTGTAATCCCAGCACTTGAGAGGGCAAGGTGGGTGGATTGCCTGAGCTCACAGATTCAAGACCAGCCTGAGCTACAGCAAGACCTCGTCTCTAAAAGTAGCTGCGCATTGTGGAGGGCACCTGTAGTCCCAGCTACTTGGGAGGCTGAAGCAAGAGAATTATTTGAGCCGAAGAGTTTGAGGTTGTTGTGAGCTATGATGCCACAGCACTCTACCAAGGGTGACAAAGTGAGACTCCATCTCAAAAAAAGAAAAAAAAGAAGTGGAGGCAGAGAGCAGCATAGTCCTTCTCCAGGTATCCAGCCCCATCCAGGAAGGGTCAGTGCTGAAGGGGTAGAAAGGACTTGGTTGGGGTCCCACTGGCTGACCTCCCGCTCTCCCTTCTGGTGCCCCCAGGTGAGGACATAACTGGATGGCAGGTATTAGTGCAGAGGGATGTGGACCTGCACTGGGAGGGGTGGGTATGGGCGAGAGCTGGTGCAGACAGCCAGACTGCAGAGGACTAGAGGCTTTGCTACTCACCATCCCTCTGCCTAAAATCCCCTCTCAGCTCCTCAACGTAGCCTTCACTCTCTCCTCTCCAACTCTCAGCTCATTTCCTTGTTTCCTCCTCTAGGAAAGCTGCTCTGATGGGCTCTTTTCCCCCACTTGCCCAGGCTCCAATTTCGCTATGTTCCTTTGTGATTTTGTATTTAGCCTCTGCATTCTTTCCTTAGTCTGTCAACCCCGTGAGGATAGAGGCCACATCTGGCCTGTCTCCTTCTGTCTTCTGCTGTCATGTACTTATTGGGCACCTACCACCTATCATGTACTGCTCTAGACATGGAGATAGCACAGGACAAACAGCAAACACCTTGGCACAAAAATAAGGGACCTGGAATGGAAAGCCAGAGCTACTGTGGCCACAGGGGATGGGACGCTTAAAGCTAGCCTGTGGGCCCGTAGGATGGTGCTTGTGCCCTCCTCCGAAGCCAGGCAAGTTCTGCAAAGTTTGAGGTTTCAGTGGCAGAATACAAATGGAGCCAGGCCAGGGGAGGGATGTGACCCAGGTCACCTAGGATCCCAAACCTGTGATCCAAAGATCTTAAACTGGGGCCATAGGGACAGGCAATGTGGAATACAGGGCTGGTAACATGGGGCCGACTGAGATTGGGGGTGGGGGGGAACATCACCTTCTCTCAGGGTCAGCAGAGTTGTGAAGTGTTGGAGGGTATATATATACACAGTAGACAGAAGCACCTCCTTCAAATATGATAAATGGATCAGGCACTGTGGTTCACACCTGTAATCCCAGCACTCTGGGAGGCTGAGGGCAGTGGATCACTTGAGCTTAGGAGTTTTAGACCAGCCTGAGCAAGAGTAGGGCCCTGTCTCTACTAAAAATAGAAAAATTAGCCCAGATGTAGCAGGTGCTTGCAGTTCTAGCTACAGGTAAGGCTGAGGTAAGTGGAGCTCTTTTTTGTTGTTTTGTTTGTTTTTGAGACAATGTTTCACTTTGTCACCCTTGGTAGAGTGCTGTGGCATCATAGTTCACAGCAACCTCAAACTCTTGCCTCAGCCTCCCAAGTAGCTGGGACTACAGGTGCCTGCCACAACACCCCGCTATTTTTTTTGAGATGGGGGTCTTGCTCTTGCTCAGGTTGGTCTGGAACCCGTGACCTCAGGGCAAATCCACATGCCTTGGCCTCCCAAGTGCTGGGATTATAGCTGTGAGCCACTGTGCTCGGTAGTAAGTGGAGCTCTTGAGCCCAAACTTTTGAGGTTGCTATGAGCTGTGACCCTAAGACAAAAGAGTGAGACTGTCTCAAAAACAAATATGATAGGCTGGGCACAGTGGTTCACACCTGTAATCCTAGCAGTCTAGGAGGCTGAGGCAGGTAGATAACTTGAGCTCATGAGTTTGCTCATGAGACAAGCTTAAGCAAAAGCAAGACCCCGTCTCTATTAAAAAATAGAAAAACTGAGGCAGGAGGATAGCATAAACCCAGGAGTTGGAGGTTGCTTTGAGCCATGATGCCATGACACTCTACCCAAGGCAACAGTTTGAGATTGTCTCAAAACAAAACAAAACAAAACAAAAACAAAAAAACACCAGGGGCGGCGCCTGTGGCTCAAAGGAGTAGGGTGCCTGCCTCATATCTTGGAGGTGGTGGGTTCAAGCCCAGCCCCAGGCGAAAAAAACAAACAAACAAAAAAACACCAAATATAATAAATGATGCTAATGAGTAGATCTGTCCACTGAAGCCAGTAGGGGCAGTGTCTGTTCTTTAGCTCTGAGCATAGGCTGACCCCCAGCTTTATGGGATTTCCAAAGAACTCGGGAGCTCTAAGGATTCCAGTTTGAAAACCACCCATGTAATTCATCTGTTTCATTTTGTAGATGAGAAAGCTAGACCTGGGGGAGATAGCAACATGATGAGCTAATGCTGGGACTCTTGCCCCCTCGCCTGCAACTTTTTCTCATATGTCTTGGACACCGGCAAAGTGCCAGCTCTCATCTCTCATGCAGGGTCACAGTGGGAACAAGGAAGGTACAGCCCCTTCTGTCCCTGAGTTCAGAGTCACTAGGGGTGATAGGTAGGTCACTGAACAATCACTACACAGCACAGTGAGAACAGGGATGGCAGAATCCCAGCCCAGCAAAGCCCTGTTTTGCTCACTTAACCGTATTCTAGAATGCCTTCCGCATGCTATGTGGGTGCCAGCACAGGCGGCTGCTGGATGGTGACTATGGGGTTCCCAGAGACTCATGCTAGTGTCCTCGTCCTTGGTGACACTTGACCTTACAGTTTAGTGCCCACTTGAAGCTGCAGCAAGGCATCCAGGCTGTGGAATCTCACACACCATCCTGAAGGGACAACCCAGCTCTGCCACAGTTACCCATGTGCTCTGGCAGGCCACCTGTTCAAGGCTCTGTAAGACAGGGCCGTGATGAGGAATCCATGAAGACAGCCCTCCCCGCAGTTACCATATCCAGGAGCACCAGTTCAAGGCTTAAGTGGGCACCTATCTGCACTGCCATACCACATCCACCTCACTTCTCAAAAAGATCATGTGAGCCAGGCCCAATGGCAGTACCTACAGTCCCAGACACCCAGGGGGCCAAGGCAGGGGACTGCTTTAGCCCAGGAGTGCAAATCCAACCTGGGCAAAAAAGCAAGACTTCTCTCTAAAATAAATAAAAAGAACCTGTGGAGCCATAATTTCCAGTGTTTTTTGCTGCACATTCTTGCCCAAAAGCATTTCCTATGAGTTGAGGGGAACCTGGTTTAAAACACTTCAGTATAGGGCAGCATGTGTGGTTTAGTGAGTAGAGCGCCAGCCCCATATACCGAGGATGTCAGGTTCAAACCCAGCCCCAGCCAAACTGCAATAAAAAAAATAGCTGGGCATTGTGGAGGGCACCTTAGTCCAAGCTACTTGGGAGTCTGAGGCAAGAGAATCACTTGAGCCCAAGAGCTGGAGATCGCTGTAAGCTGTGATGCCAGGACACTCTACCCAGGAAAAGAAGGTGAGACTCTGTCTCTAAAAAAAACACTTGAGTATAGGCTTGGCGGCCGTAGCTCAGTAGTTAGGGTGCTGGCCACATGCACCAGGGCTGATGCATTCAAATCCGGCCTGGGCCTGCTAAACAACAACAACAACAACAACAACAAAAAAAAGCTCGGCGCCTGTGGCTCAAGCTACTAAGGCGCCAGCCACATACACCTGACCTGGCAGGTTCGAATCCAGCCCGGGCCCATCAAACAACGACAGCTGCAACCAAAAAATAGCCAGGTGTTGTGGCGGGCGCCTGTGGTCCCAGCTACTTGGGGACCTGAGGCAGGAGAATTGCTTGAGCCCAGGAGTTGGAGGTTGCTGTGAGCTGTGATGCCACAGCACTCTACCCAGAGCAACAGCTTGAGGCTCTGTCTCAAAAAAAAAAAAAAAAGAGCCGGGCGTTGTGGCAGGCTCCAGTAGGCCCAGCTACTAGGGAGACTGAGGCAAGAGAATCACTTACGATGAAGAGTTTGAGGTTTCTGTGAGCTATGATACCACAGCACTCTACCAAGGGCAACATAATGAGACTCTGCCTCAAAAAAGAGAGAATCACTTGAGCCCAAGAGTTTGACAAAGGTTGCTGTGAGCTATGACACCACAGCACTCTACCCAGGGTAACATAGTGAGGCTCTATCTCAAAAAAACCCAAAACAGGTGAATATAGTGCAAAGGGTGGAGCCAGAGGCCTTAACGCTGAGTAAGTAGCAACTGTGGGAGGTCTTTAGCAGACAGCACTGACTGAGAAGCAAAGGGGCCTCTAATGTGACCTAAATATCAAAGTCTGGATGCAGACGGTCAGGTACCATGTCCATCTATCCCCCATGACCCACTTTGTGCTAGGGGCAGGAAGGGCAGGGAGGGGCCGGTTTGAAACAGGGCTCCTGAGCTCCAAAGCCACAGGGGTATTTAGTCAGAGAGAAGTCGTGTGCTTGTGTGTGTGCATGTGTATGCGTCTGTGTGTTCTGCAGCTGGAAACCCCGCTGACAATTCTGCGGGTCGTCTGACCCTCACTCTGGGCTCAGTCTGAGGTCTCTGCCCCGGGGCCCAGTGAGCAGCCCAGACCCTGAGGCTCCAGCTTCTGCTGCCAGGTGATATCCAGACATGGGCGGTAAGCAGGCCAAGTTGGGATTACCCCTTGCGTCTTTCCTGCCTGTCTGGCCCTGAGTCCCTCTGCCACCTTGCTGGAGACGGACTTTTCACTTACACCCCCTCTGAACCCACTCTAGGCAGCCACATCAATGTGTATCAGACACATCCTTTCCCCAAAAGGATTGGAAGACAAGTGGGGTGATTAGAGCTGTTTTGAGGTCTGTAGGATCCCAGGGAGCCCAAGTCTAGCAAAGTTTACACATATTCTCTATTTCCCAGCCACCAAAGCCAAACACACCACGTGAACCCATGGCAGAGCCTGGCCAGGTGTGCCCACACCCCAGGACGGCTTGAACCACAAACCCAGCCTTTTTTCCTGGACCTGACGCAGCAGCCTGGGCTTTCCTGGGGCACCTTGGCCTGGAAGGGATTGCCCTGAGCTTGGGAGGGTGTCTGAGGTGGGTCACATGGGAGCCTGTCAGGAGCAGGAAAAATGTGGGTTAGAAAGAGCTCCGGGCATTCCAGGAAAGATATGCGCCAGACGGAGAGGCGCGTGGTGCAGACACCTGTGCCAGGAGGTGGAGGAACATGCCCAGAGGCGGAAGGGGCGCGCGGAGACACCCCCCCCGGGGCGCCGGAAGGGGCGCGCGGGGCCGTTGGCCGCGGCCGGGGGCGGCGGCCGTTGGCAAACTGCGGCCTGCCAATCGAGGTCAGGTGTCTGGCTGAGCCGCGGCCACAATGACCAAGGACTCCCCTAATCCGTCCGGCGGTGGCCGTGCGTCGCTCAAGAAACCGAGCAGCCCGGGTCAGACAGCGGCGGTGCTGGAGGAGCAAAGGCGGGAGCTGGAGAAGCTGCGGGCGGAGCTGGAGGCTGAACGGGCGCGCGGGCGGGCCGAACGGCGGCGCTTCGCGGCCCAGGCGCGCCAGCTGCGGGAGGGGGCCGAGCGAGAGCGGCAGCAGCTGGCTGACCATCTGCGCTCCAAGTGGGAGGCACAGCGCAGCCGGGAGCTGCGGCAGCTGCAGGAGGAGGTGCAGCGGGAGCGCGAGGCCGAGATCCGGCAGCTGCTGCGCTGGAAGGAGGCCGAGATGCGGCAGCTGCAGCAGCTGCTGCACCGCGAGCGCGACGGCGTGGTGCGCCAGGCCCGGGAGCTGCAGCGCCAGCTGGCAGAGGAGCTAGTGAACCGCGGCTACTGCTGCCGCACAGGGGCGCCCGAAATCTCCGCGGCTCGGTGTCGCTGTCGCCTGCAGGAGGTGCTGGCGCAGCTGCGATGGGAAACCGACGGCGAGCAGGCCGCGCGCATCCGCCACCTGCAGGCGGCGCTGGACGTGGAGCGTCAGCTCTTTCTCAAGTACATCCTGGAGCACTTCCGCTGGCACCCCGCTTTGTCCGGACCCGCCGACGCCCCGGCCGTGCACCCCTCCGAAGAGCGGCTCCTCAAAATCTCGAATGGCACTCCTCACGCCCCGAAGCCCGCCTGTCGCCTCGAATCTCTTGACAGCCTGAGTGCCGGCGTCCGTGTCCGTTCCCGCTCCCTCGACTTGATGTCTTCCGTGTGCTGCAGCTCCCCAAACGGCCTGTTCTCCACGCGTGCCAGCTCCCTCGACTCCTTGGCACCAGAGCGTTCCCGCTCTGTCGACAGCACCTTAAGTCGCCCCAAGGCTTCCGTACACAATGAGCGGGCCTCCTCATCCGACACCTCCATTCTTGGCTCCCCTGTCCCCACCTCGCCGCCGCCGCCGCCGCCCCTGCCACCACCATCATCTCCACCCGGGAAACCTAGTGACCCGCGGGGAGGAGAAGGCCCCAATAGCCAGCCCAGCGAAGCCCTGAGCCCCTCGTCCTCGGGCCTGGACTACCACGAGCTGGTGAAGCAGAACTCAGAGCTGGCCGAGGCGTTGCGGGTGCTGGCGCGTCGCTGCTCTAACCTGCACGAAGAGAACCTGCAGCTGCGGCGTGCAGGCTTCCCCGACCACGCAGAGGAGAAGGTAAAGCGGCTCAAGGTGAAGCACGCAGAACTGGCAGGCCTCGCGCGGCGCCTGGAGGACCGGGCCCGCATGCTGCAGGAGACCAACCTCCGGGCGGTGAGCGCGCCTGTGCCCTGCGAGAGTCGCTCTATCCTGGAGCTTTGCCAGGCCTTTGCCCACCAGCGGGCCCAGGACTTGTCTGAGCAGGCGAGCGCGCTGCTCACCAAGGACAAGCAGATCGAAGAGCTGAGGCAGGAGTGCCACCTGCTGCAGGCGCGCGTCGCCTCTGGCCTCGGCAGTAACCTGCATTCTGGAGAGGGCTCCCCCTCCGCCCAGTGGCTCAAAGTCAGCGACTTAGACCGGCTGCAGCGCGAGTCCCAGCGGGAAGTGCTGCGCCTGCAGAGGCAATTGACCCTGCGGCAGGGCTGCGGTGGCGCCCGGGCGGAGGAAGGAGGCCAGAGCGCTCCCTGCGAGGAGGCGCGTCGCCAAGTGCAGGCTCTGGAGCGCGAGCTGGGAGCGCGGCAGCGCGAGTGCGAGGAGCTGGGCGCGCAGGCGGTGGCGGCGCAGCGGCGCGGCGAGGAGGCAGAGGCGCAGCTACAAGTGGCGCTGCGCAAGGGCGCCTGGCTGGCGGAGGAGAACGGGCGGCTCAAAGCCCAGGCCAACTGGGTGCAGAAGGTGGAAGCTGAGAACAGCGACGTGCGGGGGCAGTTGGGCCGTGCGTGTCAGGAGCGCGACGCCGCCGGCCTGTTGGCTGAGCAACTGCTCCAGCAGGCAGCCAGTGGACAGGACAGGCAGCAGCAGCTGGAGCACGACCTCCAGAAAGCTCTGTGTGACCTCCACGCTGCCCGGAAGGAGATACAGGCACTTCAGTGTCAGCCCAGCCACCCTGCAGAACAGCTGGGGGAAGCCACCCAACCCCTGGAGACCCAAACCAGGAACAGCAAAAGGCCCGAGTTCCAGCCAGGACCTGAAGATCATACACTGTCACAGCCCAGCAGAGACCAACAAGAGAAAAGGGAAGCCTCCCCGGATGTGAACCCTGCTGTCCTTGGGGAGCCAACCAGTGCCCCTCAAGTGCCAGACAGAGTCATTGCAAGCCCACCTCTGGACTCCAGGCCTCAGGCCAAGAAAACCAGCTCCCAGTCAAACTCCTCCTCCGAGGTGGAGTCTGTGTGGGCCACCGTGCCATCCTGCACTACTCTGGACGCGGACACAGCCAGCGAAGTGGATGATCTAGAGCCTGACAGCATGTCCCTGTCCCCAGAAGTGGGAGGCTCAGATGCTCCTGCTGCCCCTAAGCTCAAGATTTTCCTGGCTCAATATAACTACAACCCATTTGAGGGGCCTAATGAGCACCCCGAGGGTGAGCTACCCCTCACAGCTGGGGACTATGTATATATCTTTGGGGACATGGATGAGGATGGCTTCTATGAGGGGGAACTTGAGGATGGCCGGCGGGGTCTGGTGCCTTCCAACTTGGTGGAGCAGGTTCCAGACAACATCGTCCCAGGCTACCTGCCTCCCAAGTCCCCTGACCTTCGTCATCCTCCACTCCCAACTGGGCAGGGCAAAGCTGGAAAGGAAAACAGCTTATTACCTGGGGAAGCCCAGGGAGTGGTGGGCAGAGGGACAAGCCAGATGGAAAGGATGGGCTCCATAGCAGAGGTAGCCACAGACATCTTGCACACAAAGACAGAAGCCTACCAGCTGGGCTTGCCACACAGCACCCAAGAACAGGGCTTCTCCAGACCCTTCCTAGGGGCCAATGGGTTGCTCTGTGTGGCCCCCATGCAACTACAGCTGCACAGCGTCACAGCCACGTCAGCCAAGATCAACTGGGTCTACAGCAGTAGCAGCCACCCCCACGTGGTGTACCTCAATGACCAAGAGCATGCCCTGACCCCTGCGGGTGTCAGCTGCTACACCTTCCATGGCCTACATCCTGGCACGCAGTACCACACCCGGGTGGAAGTGCAGCTGCCCTGGGACCTGCTGCAGGTGCACTGGGAAACAGTGTCCTCCACCATCACTTTTGACACACCTTTGGCAGGACCTCCCGACCCTCCACTGGACGTCCTGGTGGAGCGACACACCTTGCCAGGCTTCCTGGTGGTCAGCTGGCTCCCTGTGACCATCGACTCAGCTGGGTCCTCCAATGGAGTCCAGGTCACTGGCTACGCTGTGTACGCTGATGGGTTAAAGGTGTCGGAGGTGGCTGATGCCACTGCTGGGAGCACCCTGTTGGAATTTTCTCAGCTGCAGGTGCCCCTGATGTGCCAGAATGTCTCAGTGAGAACCATGTCACTCTGTGGTGAGTCCCTGGATTCAGTGCCAGCTCAGATCCCTGAGGACTGCTTCCCCTGTCACCAATCACTGGAGACCCCTCCCTTTAGCTACACTTGTGGCAACTCAGCCAGCTGCAGAGTCACTTTCCCCATCTGCCCTCAGAAGCTGGCACTGGCTCCTCTGAGTGCCAAGGCCAGCCCCTACACCCCTGGAAGCTATGGGGAGTCCCAGGCCAAGTTCCTAGAAACATTCCCTGAAGAACCCCTAAGGAGGCAGTCTCTAATGTCCAACCTTAGCTCAGAGGGACAATGTCCCAGTTCAGGGGCTGGCATCCAAGCCCAGGGGCTCATAGAGGCCAGAGAGGGCTGCAAAAAAGACCTGCTCTTTCAAAAAGGTCACCAGAATCACAGGCCACCTTTGCTCAATGCCCAGCCTCGGGGGAGAGAAAACTGCTACAGGCACATGGGCACCAGAAAAAGCCTTGCTCCGGGATTCATCCATCTGTCTTCTGAGTGTGGGCCCTGGAAAGAACCATGTCAGGAAAAGCCTGCCCTGGAGAAGGCCTTTAGGCAAAAGCAGGATACCCAGGTGTTCACACCTCCCCAGCTGGGCACCAGCCAGCAATATGCATCTGACTTCTGTAACATTTTGGAGGAAGAGGCAGTATGTTTGGATCTGTGGCCTCCAGAGGACCGAGAACAGAGGAAGGAGCTCGGGCCCCAGAGCAGGCGAGGACAGGCGCTGGGGAGCAAGCGAGAGTGCCTGCTCCACGAACTCAGCTTGGCGCCATGTCCTGCTTCCTCCAGCCAAGTCATTATGATGTCCAGGGCTGGCCCCCTCCAATCGGGGGTGGGGGCCGAGCCTCCAGCCAGGGTCTTCATGGCCCTTTTTGATTATAACCCCCTGATGATGTCTGCCAACACCGAGGGTGTGCAAGAAGAGCTGGCCTTCCAGAAAGGGCAGTTGCTGAGAGTGTGGGGCTGTCGGGACCCCCGTGGTTTCTACCATGGCGAGTGCAATGGGCAAGTGGGCACCATCCCTGGACACCTCGTGGCCGAGGTGGAGGAGGGCATGGAGTGGACTGAAGAGAGGTGGCATTTGTGGGCACAAGGGCACCAGCCCTCTGTGGCCCACCTCGAGGACTCTGGGGGGCTCACCTGCACCCAGGGCTCCTCCCCCATTCCCCAAGGAAACTCCAGGAGGCCCCCACTGTGGACTCCAAAGACCATGATGGCGGCTCTGGACTATGATCCCAGGGCTGGGGGAGCAGGGGCCCGAGCAAAGGGCAAGCTGGCGGTGAAGGCGGGGGATGTGGTCACGGTCTACGGGCCTGTGGATGACAAGGGATTCTATTATGGAGAGTCAGGTGGCCACAGGGGCCTGGTTCCAGCCTATTTGCTGGATCATATGTCCCTCCATGGAGAGTGAACAAGACTCCCTGAAGATGTAGTGGCCTCTGGCTGCCCACACCCTGCCAGAGAAGCAAGTATGTGGACCCTCACACCAATACCCCTCCTGTCCCTTGTAAGCAGCATTTGTTCCGAGTGCTTTGTCAGACTGATGCCCGTCCCCAAGCATCCCCTAGCCTCTGAAAGCAGCAGGGCTTACGTGTGAGTTGAATTGATGCCAAAGAAAACAAAGTAAGCCAATCCCTGAGAGTTTGACAAGGCTGTTTAGGAGCTGTCGATGACTGTGATAGGTATTTGGAGATGTGCCTTTTTCTGCGGCCAATGTGTGTTTCTTTAGGAGTTAAATGTTATTCATTCATTGCCTTGTGTGAAAGTCTCAACAAAAGTCTGCATCTTAAAAAAAAGCAATCAGAATGTTATTTTTCTATCTTATGTTCAGACCCTCATTAAAATGTTCATAGAAAAAAGAAAGAATATTTTAGAAGTTAAAAACACAACCAAGGGAAACACGAGCATGCCTCTTCCTCTCTTTTCTGTCCAGTGAGTCTGCAAGGGCTATAGAAATGTTTTCCTGGCCAGGGAGGGCGGGCATGCCCTTACTCTTTGGGTTGGGCCTATCTGCTATCTGGCTGCAGAGGGTCCCGCCAAGAGCCAGGACCAAGAAGGGGTGCAAGGGCTTGGGTGGCTAGACCTTCCCTGAGGACATCCCTGCACAGAGGCTATGTTGCTGTTGGTGGGTAGAGTCAGTGTCTCCCAGCTGGGAGTCCCACTCCAGATGGCTTTAGTAGCTGACCCTTTTGCTGAAGCACCCTTGGAGGGCTTTTCCTTGTTTGCCCTGTTTTGCAAAGTCCCTTGAGGCTCAGAGCCACCCCTTCCATGGCCTTTCCAGGCTCCCTCTCCAGGGTGGAGGTGAGGGGTGCTCTTTATCCTTCTCTGTTTCTGTCTGATGCCTCTTTGTTTCCCCGTGTCCTACAATATTGTCGGAAGAAGGATACTGCCTTCCCAGGTGTAGCCAGAAATGACCAGAGCACCCCGGGGCAGAAAGATTGAAGCCAACAGCTGGTTTTGTTGCAGGTTGGCGAAATGGGGCCAAAAGTTTCCACCAAGCTGTCCCTGGGAAGCTAAAGGTGGGGACAGGGAAGGGCTGTCTCAACCTGAACTTAATTGCTGCCTTATCCTGAAAGAACACATGAGCCCCGGCAAGAGGCAAGAGAATCGCTTAAGCCCAAGAGTTTGAGGTTGCTGTGAGCTGTGACAGCATGGCACTGTACCAAGGGGGGAGTGGTGGCATGCACACATAATTTACTGCTTGTGAGCTGCACGCTACAGGCCCCAGCAAGGGAAGAAAGTCCACTGTGTCCCTCACTGATCAAGGGCCACTGGCATCCCTCCTCAGGCTCAAAATGACCCATTTACACAGTGGGAAAGGCTCAGACAGGCTCTGCAGCTTGACTAGAGAGAGAAGCCAGGCCAGCTCACCATTGTGCTTTGTCTCCAGCACTTGCTGGCAGCCACTACCTCTCTTCCTCTCAGGCCTGGTGTTGATCAAGCTGAGAACATCAGCTTGCACAAGTGTTCTAAAAAAATTGCAGCAGAACAGGCCAGGCATGGTGGCTTTCACACCAGGAATCCCAGCACTTTGGGAGGCTGAGGTAGGAGGATTGCTTGAGGCCAGGAGTTTGAGATCAGTCTGGGCAACCTAGAGAGACCCTGTCTCCACAAAAAATTTCAGAATGTAGCCAAGTATGGTGGTGCACAGCTGAGTGTCCCAGCTACTGCACAGGCCAAGACAGGGGGATTGCTTGAGCCCAGGAGTTCAAAGTTATAGTGAGCTGTGATCACTCCACTGCACTCCAGACTGGGTGACAGAGTGACATCCTATCTCAAGAAAAAAAAAAAAAAATTGTGATATTGTGATAAAATTTGCCATTGAAACCATAAGCACTTTTTTAAAATTTCAGATTACTATGAGGGTACAAACAATCAGATTACAGTGTTTGCATTTGTTAGGTAAGGTCCCTGTTGTGTCCCACCCCCAGGATATGTGCCATGTCCCCTTACCTTGTGCCCATTAGGTGTGAGCACAGCAATCACCCTCCCTCCTTTCCTCTCCCCAGCCCTGCTCCCTCTCCTTCCTTCCCTTTGCCCCTAGTTAGCAGTTTATTTTAAGTCACCACCAGGCTCAGCACCTGTAGCTCAGCAGCTAGGGCACCGGCCACATACACTGAGGCTGGTGGGTTCAAATCCAGCCTGGGCCTGCCAAACAACAATGACGGCTGCAACTACAAAAATAGCCGGGCGTTGTGGTGGGCGCCTGTGGTCCCAGCTACTTGGGAGGCTGAGGCAAGAGAATCGCTTAAGCCCAAGAGTTTGAGCTTGCTGTGAGCTGTGATACCATGGCACTCTACCAAGGGTAACAAAGTGAGACTCTGTGTCAAAAAATATAAAATAAAAATCACACACCCCCCCTCCTTTGGCCAGGCCCGGCGGCTCACGCCTGTAATCCTAGCACTCTGGGAGGCTAAGGCAGGTGGATCGCCTGAGCTCAGGAGTTCAAGATCAGCCTGAGCAAGCACTCTACTGAGGGCGACAAAGTAAGACTCTGTCTCAAAAAAAAAATAAAAAATAAAAATCACGACCCCAGTTTATCAGTTTCTTCTTTGTCCATCATTTTCCTTAACAGAAGAAATTACAAAAAGAAAAAAAAAAAATAGGGGGGCATAGGCTGGGCACAGTGGCTCATGCATGTAACCCTAGCACTCTGGGAGGTCAAGGCCAGTGGATTGCTTGAACTCAGGAGTTGGATACCAGCCTGAGGAAGAGTGAGACCCTGTCTCTACTAAACATAGAAAAACTAGTGGGAGTTGTGGTGGGCACCTGTAGTCCCAGCTACTAGGGAGGCTGAGGCAAGAGGATCTCTTGAGGGGCTACCGTAGCTCAGGGGTTAGGGCACCGGCCACATGCTCCAGGGCTGGTGGGTTCAAACCCGATCCAGGCCTGCTAAACAAAGAAACAAAAATAGCCGGGCATCGTGGCAAGTGCCTGTAGTCCCAGCTACTAGGAAGGCTGAGGCAAGAGAATGTCTTGAGCCCAAGAGTTTGAGGTTGCTGTGAGCTATGATCATGCCATGGCACTCTACCCAGGGCAACGGAGTAAGACTTTCTCTAAAAATAAAAAAAAATCCACAAAAAATTGGGGGCATATGTTATCTTTGCAGGCTGACACATTTGCAGAAGAGTGATGAATAATGATTCAAAACCTCCTAGTTTAACTTCTGAATCAGGCAAAGAATAAATGACAATAGAAGAAAATTTTTTACAGCAATATTATAATAAAAAAATTGAACTATTAAAGTGCAGTGGTAGTAATTAAGTTCACAATAGAACAGCCTTGGCCTGAAACCAGGCAAACTAAAATCACTGACTGCTTAAAAACTGGAAAACTCAGGTGGGCACAGTGGCTCACACCTGTAACGCTAACACTCTGAGAGGCTGAGGTGGATGGGTTATGAGCTGAGGAGTTCAAGACCAGCCTGAGCAAGACCAAGATCCCATCTCTACTAAAAATTCACTACTAAAAAAGAAAAACTCCCAAGGAGTTATGGTGGGCGCCTGTAGTCCAAGCCACTTGGGAGGCTAAGGCAAGAGGATTGCCTGAACCCAGGAGTTTGAGGTTGCTGTGAGCTATGATGACACCACAGCACTCTAGCCTGGTTGACAGAGTGACACTGTTTCAATAAATTAAAAAAAAAAAAAAAAAAAAAGAAGTGGGAAGGAGCCTGTAATCCCAGCACTCTGGGAGGTGGACAGATTGCCTAGTTCCAGCCTGAGCCAGAGCGAGACCTTCCCTCTAAAAATAGCCAGGCATTGTGGTGGGCACCTGTAGTCCCAGCTACTTGGGGGGCTGAGGCAAGAGAATTGCTTGAGCCCATGAGTCTGAGGATGCTGTGAGCTGTGACTCCACAGCACTCTACCGGGGTGACCAAATGAGACTCTGTCTCAAAATAAATAAATAAATAAAATAATGATAGGCTCAACTCTCGTAGCACAGTGGTTACGGCACCAGCCACATACACCAAGGGTGTTGGGTTCGAACCCAGCCAGGGCCACCTAAACAACAACGACAAGTGTAACAAAAAATAGCCAGGTGTTGTAGCAGGCACCTGTAGTCCCAGCTACTTAGGAGGCTGAGGTAAGAGAATCACTTGAGACCAAGAGTTGGAGGTTACTGTGAGCTATGATGTCACAGCATTCAACCCCAGGGTGACTGAGTGAGACTCTGTCTCAAAAAAAAAAAAAAAAAAGGAAAAGGGCTCCATGCCTGTAGCTCAGTGGCTAGGACGCCAGCCACATACACTGGAGCTGGCAGGTTTGAATTCAACCTGGGCCTGCCAAACAACAATGACAACTATAACCAGGTGTTGTGTGAGTACCTGTATTCCCAGCTACTTGGGAGGCTGAGGCAAGAGAATCGCTTAAGCCCAAGAGTTTGAGGTTGCTGTGAGCTATGACACCACAGCACTCTACCCAGGGCAATACAGTGAGACTCTGTCTCAAAAAAAAACAAAAACAGACAAACAAAAAAAAAATCTGCACCTAATGTCTTGCTGACGCTATACTGAGGAGGCTGTAGGGTCCCTTTCAGGAAGACTACACCTTGCCTTTCACTAGGGCTTCCAGCTAGTGAAGGAGGAGCCTAGAGCCTGCAGGCCTCAGCTCCCTGCGCAGCACCCAGTAAACTGCTGCTCTGCTGGGGTTCCTGTTCTCCTTGCACAATCACTGGAGCCCTGCTTGGCCTGGGACTTTGGCGTATCTCTAATATTTACCTTTTTTTAATTTTGGAGACAGTGTCTTGCTCTCTACACAGACTGGAGTGTAGTGCCATTATCATAGCTCACTGCAGTCTTGAACTCCCGGGCTCAAGTGATCTTTCCGCCTCAGCCGACTGAATAGCTGGGTGCACACCAGAAGGCCTAATTTTTAAATTTTTTGGTAGGGACGGAGTCTTGCTATATTGCCCAGGCTGGTTTTTTCTTTCGTTGTTTTATGTTTGTCACCGAGGCTAGAGTGCCTTGGCCTGACCATAGCTCATAGCAACCTCAAACTCCTGGGTTCAAGTGATCCTTCTGCCTCAGCCTCCCAAGTAGCTGGGACCACAGGTGCCTGCCACAATGCCTGGCTATTTTTTGTTGCAGTTTGGCTGGGGCGGAGTTTGAACCCACTACCCTCGGTATATGGGGCTAGCACCCTACCCACTTAGCCACAGGCCCTAATTTTTTTTTTTTTTTAAATAGACTCTCATTATGTCACCCTCAGTAAAGTACTGTGGTATCACAGCTCACAGCAACCTCAAACTCTTGGGCTTAAGCAATTATCTTACCTCAGCCTCCCAAGTAGCTGGGACTACAGGCACCCACCACAACACCAAGCTACTAATTTTTTTCTTTTCTTTTTTTGAGACAGAGCCTCAAGCTGTCGCCCTGGGTAGAGTGCCGTGGCGT